>JAFLJL010016188.1:0-16969 GCA_018398815.1 Conus ventricosus
TACACAAAAGCAAACCGGTTTTTCCCCACCCAAACAAAAACACAACTCGTCTAATAAGTATTGGGGAAAGACGTAAAACAAAACAACAACCAACCCCACACCACACCAAAACACAACATTTCGAGCTCTTTAGCCTTTGTGAAGCCGATTTGATGGGAAACGCACTCTAACAAAACCAGTTTGCGAAGAAAAAAACACCCCACTTGGGTTTTAACCAGTTGGAAAACCCCCTTTAATGGGAAAGTGCACACCCCACACACAAAAACAACCCCACACACACTTAGGTAATGTTTGTGACGTACCTCACATCAAGCATGTGACCTCCATCACAGAAGTTAGTGTATGAACATTTCCCCCGTCCCAAAATTAAAGGAAGAAATTTTCATAGGTTTTACTAGTACGGGCGTCCCCAAAATATTGTGATTTTTCCCTTTTCAAGAAAGAATGGGGGCTTTTGGGTGAAAGTGCCAGAGGATAGTTTAACAAGGGTGGAAGGTAAGGTGTGGTCATGGTTTTGAACCGAGTATGCACTATAGGAAAGGGGGGGGAAAGATTTTTTTTTAACCCAGCAGATCCTGAGACTCGAACCTGTCGGACGGGTCCCTTTGCGCCATCATTCCCAGGGAGCGATAGATATTTGGGAAAGTTAGGGGGGGAAAATTTTAAAGAAAGAAAGAATTCTTGTTGAATTGAGAACAGGTTTTTTTAAAACCAAACCTTTTCGTTTTCAGCCCTTCCCCCCTTCCCCTTCACCCGTCACCCTTTACCCTCCCCTTCCCCCTTTCCTTTCACCCCGGGGGTGGTAAGGGGCCAGGTGGGGGGAACACACCGGTATTCCCCCAGCCAACCAAACCAAGAGGATTTAAAATCGTCATTTCGCAAGAGACAGAAGGGTCGGGGAAAAAGGAAAAGATCGTATCTCCGGACAAGAGAATTCGAGGGGCAGTATTTTGTCTCAGAGGAGAGACGGGGGAATTGAAACGGAAGCTTTTCTTGAGGCAGGCGGGTCCTCATGATTAGGGGTTATTTTTTCCCCGGGTGGGGAATTTTTTAAAGGAAGGAAGGCCATGCTTTAAAACAAAAATAGATTATTTTTCCCATGTAAAAGAGTCAAGTGTAAGATTTTTTATCTCTCATGTAAAGAAAAGATAAAAGGTGAAACCCTTTTTTCTCTCAGTGTAAAGAGAATACTGTGTGAAATTGATTTGCTCTCGGTGTGGAAAAAAAAATGTGTCGGTTTATTTGTTCTCAGGGGGGAGAGAAATACAGTGAACATTTTTTAAAAGTTGTTTTGTGATTGTAAAGTGTTTTCCCTAAAGGGAAAGGGGGGGAAAAGAAAAACATTCGGTGGTTTTTTTGGGGTGATTGGGAAAGTTTGCGTGTGCGATGGAGAAAAATGCTGCATGAAGGGGGTTTGCAAGAGGCATGGAAGTGTGCCCCCGACTCCATTTCACCGGCGTACTCCCGTTTGTTCCCCGGAAAAAAAAAAAAAAAAAAGGATTTCATTTGTGCCCCAAAAGGTTTGAGGAAGGGAAAAAAAATAGAAATTATTGTTTATTGTTGGTATATATTTGCATTGTTGTTTTTTTTTTTGCTTTTTCTTATGTTTTTGGGGGGTTGACATTTTTTTTGGTTCTCACCCGAAAGGGGTTTTTTTTTTGGTAGGTTTTTTTTTGACCCTTCCCCACCTCGGCCCGATAGCCCACCCTCCTCTTCTCGCCCTGGAAGGGGGCGGGCGTTGGGGAGTCTTTTTCCCTTTCCCCCTTTAAAGAATTTAAAATTTTGCCCCTTTTTCCCGGGGATGATAGCCCCAACCTCTTCGCGTTAGCGGGGACATGGCTTTTGGGGAGTCATTAGTTTTTCCCCCTTTCTCATAAATATCTTTTTCTTTCGCTTTCCTATTGTTTCAGTTTGATTTTTTCCCCTTCCCCTCAGATGGGGGGATCAACTTCTCCTCCCACGAAAATATGTAGGTGGTGGTTGATTCCCCGCTCCCCCCAAATAACATCTTTATTTTTTGACTTTTTTTTTTGGGTTTTGGGTGCGAGATTTTCTTGGTTTTGGGTGAATTTGCATTTTTTTGATTATTTTTTGTATTTTGTATTATTACGTAGGGGGTGTAATTGTCTTTGATTTTTTTTTTCCCCGTCTCCAGTTTCAGGGGGAGACAGTGCCACTGGGGTGTTTGTGGGCTTTTTTTGCTTTTCTTGATTTCCTCTTACTGTTCCGTCCTGTTCCTTTCTTTTCCCTTTTTCACCCCCTTTTTCAAAACCTCAAAAACCTTTCTCCTCAATAACTCCTATCTAGTTTTTTTTTCAACTTTTTCATTTTTAGGTGTTTTCCGCTGTTTTGTTTTCCCCCCTCTTTTTAATTGTTTTGTTTCCCCTTGTTTTGTAAATTTATATTCTTTTTTTGTAAAGGGGGGTCATTTGTTTTAAAAATTCGTTTAAAAATTAAGTAAGAAAGAAAGACGCAACAAGAAATTTGAAACTAAACTTTATAAAATTTATTTCAAAAAACTTTATTTGTTTATTTTTTTTTTTTAGGGAAAACTTTTTGTTTTTAAATTTCTTTTTGTTTTGAAAATTTCCCAAAATTGGATAACAGTTGCAAATTTTTTTGGGAAAAAATACATTCCTTGGATTTCATTCTCCCTTTTTTTAAGAAGCTTTTTTTTTGTTTACACCAAATTTTGAATTTCTTTTTGTATATACATAATTGGGTTTTGAAACAAAATTAAATATATATCGCCTTATTTTTTTACTTTGAGATGTTTGGTTTTATACCCTACGGTTCATTAGGTGATTTGATAAATATGTTCAACAAGCGGAACGTTTGGGTTTTGAGGAAAAAAAATTTCCAATATGTGAAAAAAGATGATGGGCAGACAGGTAGAGGAGAGAAAAAAAAAAAGGAAACTAGAAAGTAAAAAAAACAAAGGAACAAAAAAAGAAGAAAAAAGACTAAGGGGGGAATTGAAGAAAGGTACAGGGGAAGCGAAAAAAAATGACTACAGAGGGAAGTAACGAAAACGTTTTTTAAGTTGAGGCGTTAGAATAGGACTGATGCTGAAATTAAAAGAATCCAGGCATCGGGAAAACCCCACCAGGGGGGCCCGCCCCATCCCTCAACCAAAAGGGGCATATTTCCAAAGTTGCCGCCTTTTGAAAAAAAAAAACGGATGACATTGAAGTTTTCTTTCCTTTTTTGAAATCCGCACGTTTTGGGTTGGGCCAAAAGGGGAAAAGTGGACATTGTATTTTGCGTCGTTGTTTAAGGGAGCGTTTTGACTTTTGTACCACTCCTTGCCGAAAAAAATTTTTAACTTGGATCGTTAAAAAGGAACTTCAAAAATTCAAGGTTGCTGACGTTTTCACAACTTTTCCTTCTGTCGCCCAAAAAAAGGAGAATCGTTTCCGTTTTTTTCTGATCCTTGGTCATTGTTTGGATCGAGGGTCGATTTATCAAAAACGAACAAACTTTTCAGCACTGCGAGATCCCCTTCTAAGAAAAAATTTTTCCCCAGGGGGAAAGGCAAAAAGATCGGGCCACTTCCTTAAAGAAAGGAAATTTAAAAAAAGTTGGGGGAAATGTGTCGATGGTATCGTATTGTATCGCTCACCCCAAAAGGGGCGGGGCTGGGAAAGAATTTTTTCCCACTTTATCTCATGCTTTTCTATCCCTCGGGCGGGGGAAAGTTTAAAGGAAAGGAAAAATGTGGGTCTTTTTTGAGTCCTCAAGGATAACCCATCCTGGGAAACGGACAGGATCTTCCGGGTTCGATGACTTTCGTAAATACCATACTCACCGCCGGACAACCCGTTATTTTCTCAGCAAACGTTCCGAGGCGGGAAAAACGACCACCACTTAGACCTTTTGGGGCCTTTCGGGGCCGAACAGAAGTTCAAAACATCGCTGCCGATCGACAATGCCGTTTTTTTGTGATGGCGTTCCATTGAAACAGAATTGCCCTTTCAGAGGGGTGATTCAAAACCCGCTTTTAGTCTCCACTGTTGGGAAAGAAGCCTTTTTGACCCCAGATAAATCTTGAGGACTGGTTTGAAAACGGAGCCAAAATGGTTGAGGCTTCGTTTTGCGAGAAAACTGGTGCACTATGCTGGGGGGAAAATCTTTGTCCTTCAAGCCCAGATCCAACACGTCCAAAAGTGTGGGTCTTTGGAGGCAAGTTAAAAATTTTCCCGTGGCAAAAATTTTCAGTCGTACACCGACTACCCGGTTTTTTACCGCCTGTTTATTGATACCCAGTTTGCGACTTGTCTTGGGCAATTTGCCGGGTGTCGAACAGTACATGGGGGTGGGAGATCTTTTGTTCCTTGTCTTTGGTCTAGATCAAACGTCATAGGCGGGAAAAAGGGCTACAAAGCCTAAAAGTTCAAAACGGGTGAATCCAGTTCCCCCAATATTTAAAAAAATCGGGGAAAAGACGAGACGCTGACGACATATTTTCTGCTGCAAACAACTGTCACTGACGTACAAGGGACAAACCAACGTAATAACTGGCTCTAACATTCCTACAGGTGGGTCCGGGACGGGAAACAAAGACGGGTTTGGGGTTCCAAAACATTGAGAAACAGTACTGCCAGGCCCCATGATGCTTGTTCGTGGTACTGCGGAATAAAAAGAACATTAAAGAGAGTTCTTGATTCTTTTATTGGCCGGGGTGTCACAAAGGAATTAGAAATACTGGCTCATGTGACACTGCCAAAAGACATTCAAAAGGCGCGTCCCTGGCACCTTTGCACAAAATGCCCTCATTTCTGCCCCTTTCGGAAGGTACATTGATTTTGGGGGACCCTCCCACTCCTTTTTCCCGGGATATCCTTTATTTGACTTTGGGGATCAGCAAAAGGTACCCAGAACGTTTCCACTGAAAAAAATTGATCAGTATCGTCGTGAACCTTATTTGAATTTTTTTTCCAGGTGGGTTTTTCCAACGAATTCTCTCGGATTGTGGAACGCAATTCATTTCTGACTCATGAGAAAAAATTTACAACGGGTAAATCTCTTCCATTTAAACCCACGCATATCTCCCCAATCAAAATGGCAGGTTGAACGTTTCAATGGAACGTTAAAGTCCATGTTTGAAAAAGGGTTTGCAAGGCAAGACCCCCAGGAATGGCGTTCGTACCGGTTTTGCTTTTGCATACAGGAAAGCCGAACAAAAACGGGATTTCCCTTTTGAGCTTTTTTTTTGGACACTCCCAAGGGGGCCCTTTTTGGATCTTTTGATGAAAAAAAAGGAGAAAGGACGGACATCCTGACAGTAAAACTTTTTTCCCAATACTTTAAAAACTGCAAATCTTTTTTGAAGGAGCTGTGAGCTTGCCAACAGTCAGCGTAGAAAACTGATTTTCAAGGCTTGCAGACAGAAAAGCAAAGGCATTCCTTTCCCGCGTTTGGAGAAAAGTCCTTGTGCTACTAACTGAACATCCCAACTCGTGTTATTGGAAGGGGCCCTTTCGGGGGTCGAAAAAATTTCTGAAGTAAATATAAGATCAAAAAGGGAAACACGAGAAGGTAATTTTTTGTGAACATGTTGAAGAAATATTTGAACTACAAAGTTTCCATAAACCAGTCGGTTGAGTGGTTTATCCTTGTCAGAAACGAAAATCAACTGACAGACATTATCAGTGATAAAATTTTTACCCAATACGTACAGGGACAGTCAAAGGTTATGGAAAAAAGCAAAAATTTGGGTGTTACATTACCATGCAGAAAGTTGTACCCCCCCCTATTCTGTTTTCAAAGGGGAAACCATGGGAGGGTTTGTCGAAAGATTTTTCACAAGTCAAACGAACAGCCAAAAACATTTGAAAACTTTCAGGGTGTGTTGACGGGTACCCCAGGTAATAATGGTTTGAACCCCATTATTTAGTTAACTTCTGAAATCCATGCGAACCAGACCATCCCCCCCCCCATTTGCAAAAAAAAGGGGGTTTAGAAGAAATCAAAAAGTGGATTTAAAGGTGATAGAACCCTTCACTCTCCGTACAGCCACCAGTGGATTGGGGTAAACCGATGGGTCAGTGCGTTTTTGCATCGATTTCAGAAAAGTAAATAGATCCTGTTTCGAGCCGAGCCTATCCCAAACATTGAAGAACTTCTGTGTCAGTCCAGAAGGAAAATATTTTGTAAAGTATACTTGACTAAAGGAAATTTTAATTTACTGTTAACCCTGCCTGGAACACAAAAAAGCATGGCAATTTTGTCACGTGCGTGAAAATTTTTATGGCCAATGTAACTGTTTCAAGGAAAAAACTATTTCCCTTTTTTTTCTTTCTTTTGGATTACGGGTGATACTTTTGATGCATTGTAGCTATTGACGTTAAATCAATGGGATTTATGCATAATTTGCTTGTTGAATGACTTAGTTTTTTCAAGCAACACTACTTGAGTTGATTAATCTATTTATTCTTTGGTAAACATGGAAAAAACAAGTATATTTATGTCTAATTTTCTTGTGAAGATGAATCAAAGTTGTGTTGACAAAAAAACTCTTAAAAATGTATATTCATTTTTTTATTGTGCAAAAGCAAACCAATTGTTTTCATTTGTCACTGCAAAAATGGAAACGGGGATTTTTTATGGACTATAACATACTGTGGGAAAAAGAAACAGTTTAAAAATGTTTATTTGTTTTCAGTCTATTTGGGAAACATGTACACTTGGAATATTCCATTTTTATGAGGGTTTTTGAAAATGAGTGAACAAAGACAAGGAAAATGCTTCCATCTTTAAAGTATAAAAAAATTTGGCTTTGAAATTTTTTGAACCCTAATGTTTTTAAACCTGTAATTTTTGAAATGTTTTTTGTGGAAAATGGTGTCAATATGAATGTTTTTTTTTAAAGATTTTAAAGTCTGAAATATCTATTTTTTGTGGATATGTGATTGTTCTTACTTATTAAAATTTAATTTGGGGGAATCATGGCGATGGTTACACATTTTGAGATTCATGCTGAAGATGTGTTTAAGTGAAGTTGTAACCCTTTTAAAAAATTTTTTGGAGAAAAAAAAAAATTTTTTTATCCCCCATGGGGGGTGTCAGTCGTAGCCTCACATCAAGCATGTGACCTCCCCCCCAAAAGAAGTTTTGTTATGAATCATTTTTCCCCCTGCCACAATTAAAAGGGAAAATATTCAAAGGTTGGTGTGCGGGCGTCCCCCCAAAAAATTGTGAGTTGACCATTCAAAAACGAATGTGGTCAGGTAAAGTGACCCCTGGTTTAAAATTTAACAAGGGGTGGGAAAGGTAAAGGGGCTGGGCAGTTTTTGAACACTGAGTATGCCACTTAAAAAAGAAGGGGGGAAAGAGTCAGTTTTAACCCGCAAAAGGGCCCAGAGACTCGAACCTGTCAGACGGTGGTCCTCTTGGACCATCATTACCGGTGAGCGAAATATTTGGGGAAAACACAGGGGGAAAATTTAAAAAAGAAGAAAGAATTTTATTTTTGAATTTGAGAAAGGTTACTTTCACGAACCCTTTTTCGTTTTCAGCCCTTCCCCCCCCCCTTCACCCGTCACCCCTTTTCCCTTCCCCCTTCACCCTTCAACTTTCACCCCGGGGTGGTTTAAGAGGCCCGGTGTGGGGAACACCCGGTAGTTTACCCAGCCAGTACCAACTCAGGGGGAGGGGGTTTAAGCTCGCATTCCAAGAGACAGAAGAAGTCCGGAAGAGAAGCGAGATCGTTCTCCAGGACAAAGAAATTCGAGGGGCGTTTTTTCTCAGAAGAACAGGGAATTGAGAAAGCAGGGGAAACTTTACTTGAGGAGGGGGTCCTCGGATTACGGAGTTATTATTTCCTGGTCCGGGAAATTTTGGGGGTTTAAAAGGAACGGAAGGCCAAGCTTTATAGAACGGAACTAGATTTTTTTATCTCTCATGTAAAAAAGAACAAGTTGAAAACTATTTTTTCTCTCAGTTAAAGAGAGATCAAATGTGAAATATTTTTTCTCTCAGTGTAAAAAGATAATGGTGAAAATTGTTTGCTCTCGGGGTGAGGAAGGGTACTGTGTGCGGATTTATTTTTCTCTCATGCGGAGAGAAATACAGGTGTAAAACTTTTTACAATTTTTGTTGTGTTTTTAAAAGTTTTTCCCTGAAGGGGAAGGGGGGAAAAAAAACATTCGGTAGTGCTCCTTTGGGTGATTTAAAATTGCGTGTGCGTATGGGAGTAAAACTGTCATGAATGCGGGTATGCAAGTGACAGTGTGACAAATTACAAACGGAATATGGTTTATTTTTTTGAAAAGTTCAGTTCAAAAAAGCAAAAAAAAAAAATTTCTTAAACACCATCATTACTTTTATTAAAAGAAAAAGAAAAGTGTTTGGTAACGAACAGAAATTTGGGAATAAATCCGAAAAGGGGCGCTTGGGGGGGAGGGGGGGGGGTTCTTAATTTTTTTTTCACTTTTGAAAGATAAAATCAATAAAAACATATATATTTTTTAAAACGAAGAGAAATTACGGGGAAATCATTATTTAATAAACGTATCTCGCCCATTCTCGGCTAAGACCAAGCTCTA
The DNA here is from genome assembly GCA_018398815.1 of Conus ventricosus. Lineage (NCBI taxonomy): Eukaryota > Metazoa > Mollusca > Gastropoda > Neogastropoda > Conidae > Conus > Conus ventricosus. The sequence goes on from JAFLJL010016188.1 coordinate 8,547, forward strand.
AAACCTTTACAATCCACACCGTTTACACATAAAAAAGAGTCTCAAGGCCATGGCCCCCGTACGCACCATTTCCAGAACTGCACTGCGTTGGTGGGGACACCACAAAACTGAGGGGGAGAAAAACAAAGTTTTTTTAATAAATCAATGTTAAACCCGGCTTAGAGGATATAACAAGCAGGATTTTTCATTTCGCTCGTTTTGTTTTTTTTCACACCACAAAACACACACACACACCACACACACACAGCCCGAGAAATAGAAAAGAAAAGAGGTGACACAACAGAGAAAAACAGAGACAGTAGAAAGAAAGAAAGACATACAGACAAAAAACAGAAAACAGACACGAAAAACAGAGCAAGACAAAGGGGCAAGAGACAAGCAACAACAATAAAGGGGCTGTACAAATAATTACGATAAAACAAGGGGCCCAATTTGGGTTGCCTTCGCAAAAGGTTTTTAGGTATATGAAATGATGATAACACCCAAAAAAAAAAACAAAAAAAAAGCCACAGCCAACGCCGGTCAGTAAAAACACCTTTCTGTACCGAGCATCCGCATTCTCCTTTTTTTTTTAAATGTAACATGGTCACAATGATTTTGGTTACAGTATTACAAATCGCAGTTTACCCCGGCATTGAAAAAAAAAAAAAAAAAAAAAGAACAATAAGCGAAGAAGACCGCACACAACCCCCAAACCACGCACCACCCCGCTGCACGCACCGGCGCGGCCCCGCGCCCGCGCACACACACAGCACACACCCCCTCGCGCGCGCACAGAGAGAGAAGAGGAGAGAGGAGGGAAAAGAAGAGGGGAGGGTGACAATGACAAATGTTTTTATTGTCAAGCTTTCAGCCTTTAAAACAAGGGGGTGAACATGAACAATTGATGCAATTTCAAAAAAATTTTTTACTGATTTTAAAACTCATAAACTACACGCACCACAAAAAACCGCGGCCACAAACAGCACACACCACAACACAACACACACCAACACGCACCGCCAACACACACACATTGATACAGGATCCTTTATAGTTTCATTTTTTTAAGTAATGTTATCGCACTTAAATTCTAACTTACTCTTTCTTATCTTTATTGCCCGTGCTATAAATTTAGCAACAGATTTTAAAAGTTTCATTACTACGAAAGGATTTTTAAATTTTTTTCTGATCGGGATGTTGGGAAGGGTTCCAGTATGGCAATTTTTACGGATACATCATAAGGGGACAGTAAAAAAAAAACATGAGTTTCTTTTTTGAATCCATTTTTCCCCATGATGGGCATTTAATAACTGTTTGGTCATTTCGAAACCATGAATACAGTTTTTAAGGCCCAAACTCGGGGGTCGAAATCTTAGAACTGTCTCTTTCCACTTATTAGTAAAACCCTGAAAATATTTTTCAGGTTCAAAAACATTTTTTTAAAAAGTGAAACCATCTTATTATATTTCCCCTAATCAAATGCCAGTTCTGTTTAAAGCAGGAAAAAGCTTCTTTCAAACCCGAAAAAAAGCAGATTCACACCCGAACCTTGACTAACCAAACTATCCATACCCCTTTTTTGCAAAACTTTTGTACTTTTGTGCCCAATTAAAGTGACCAGTTTTTCGCCTTTTAACACATTCATAGCCGCTACTTTTCTTGACATGGGGGAGTGACACCCAGTTTTAACCATTTTAATACACTTTATTGTGTCCTAAGTACAATGGGTATCTTCCGGTTTTTTCCCAAAAACCAGATTTTTAGGGATCAGGGGGGCATTTAGGGAATTTTTTATGGCAAAAGGGGTGTACAGTTTCGATTCGCTACAAACATTTTTTAGACCCGACTTTAGCTCAATTTTTAAAAAGGTTTTAATTTGCGAATCAAAGAGTTAGAACAAAAGTGCATCTATTATCTCGTTTTTTCAAAAACTTTATGATTTCTATAAATCCTCTTTCCCTTTTCCGGGTCCGACGGGAGAAATTACACTTAATTTTTCGTAAAGAGCATGCCCCGTATTTATAAGAAATTTGTTTTCTTTTAAACCCCTTCATCCCTAGACCCTTTTTTCCCAGAGGCTAAAATGTCCCCCCCCTTTCCCAAAAATCTTCGTTTTTTCTTTTCAGGGTTAAAAGTTTTAAAGCCAAACGGTCAGCTTCTCTTTTTAAACGTTTTGTTGATTTTTGAAATCCAATGACGTATCAGACAACAAAAAACCCATCCGCAAAAACAAAAGAAATATTTCAGTAGCACCAGGTATTAATGAAAACCCTGTTTCCCCCTTTTGACAAATCATGCCAGTTTATTTTTAAAAAAGAAAAAAATTGGGACTCAACAAAGCCTTGTTTCACACCTCTAGGAATTCAAACAATCAGAATAATTACACTTTTACGCAACATCCAAAACTTATCGTATAGCTTTTAAGGGCATTATAACAGTTACCTTTACAACCCTTTTTTTTCATTACCCCCAAACACATTTCTGTTTACTGAATCAAAACCTTTTTGAAATCGACAAAAACAAACATATAGTTTAGATTTTTTTTTTCAAAAACTTTTTAACAATTGCATACAATGTTAAATATATCGACGTACTGTACCCTCTTAAAATCTTGCTCTTCCTGATCTTTCTTTCTTCTTCGCCCATTTCGTTTTCTTTTATTTAGAAAATTTTGTATAAACTTTACTAACAACCTTGTTAGGGCAATACAAAGAAATTGTCTGGGGTTTACTCCCTTTTTTTTTCAAAGGTACAATAATAATTTAGCCATTCAAAAGGAAAGACTCCCCTATCAAACAGCTTTTTTAAAGTAAACAACGAGGAAATCAACAACGAGGGACGCATGTTTTAACATTTAGTGACGATTTTTTCTGGCCCTGCGCTTTTCCCCCCTTTGAGTTTACCTTACTGGGGACAACCTCCTCCCCCCCAAAAAGGTATTAAAACATTATTCTGATGTTTTCTTTTTTAAACCCCCCCCCCCCCCCCCCCCATGAAATCACAAAAATTTTTTTCCGTTCGGGGGGCCCCCCCCCCCCCCCAAACCTTTTCCAAAAAAAATTGGCTTTTTAAGGCCCCCCGCGTTTTTTAATCCCTTAAAAATTTTTCTTTTTTTTAAAAAAATTTTATATCTTTCCTTTCTTTTCCTGGTTTTCCCTTTTCAGGTTAATTTTTCCAACCGTTTAAATTCCATAAGATTTTCTTTCCCTTTCTCTTTTTAAGGAAAGAAAAGAGAGAAAGGGGGAGGAAAAGGGGGAGAAGAGAAGAGAGAGAGAGAAAAAGAAGACGGAGGGACGAGGGAGCAAGAATAAAGATCAACTCTTCCCCCAAAAGCACTTTTTTTTCAGCTTTTGAGAAAAAAAAGGGGGGGGGGGGGATACAGAGTTTTAAAAAAAAAATCGCTCCGTAATTTTTTGCTTAATGTATTTTTGGTTTGTTTTGCAACGACTTTGTTTTGTTTTTTTCAGTTTCTGATTGTGTGTCTATACACTCCAAAAGTAGTCATTGACGTTGCTAACAAGATCGACGATACCTTAATTCAAATTATGCAAAAACTTGCTTAGATATATAAGGTAAAAATACAAAATTTGGGTCAAGGGACGACTACCAACTACTGAAAGAAACCTAAAATAAGGCAAGAGCAAATTAACAAAATTTGTACCTTGAAGAAAATTTACGCAATAAAGAACAAGCCAAAAAAAACAACAAGAGAATACAACCAAGATAAAACAAAAGAGCAACAAGTTTTTGATGGGGCCAAAACCCGTTTTTTTAAAAACCCTCTTTGGGAAATTTTCCAAAAAGCAATTTCACGAAAATTTAAATATTAAAATTGCATTAAAAACCCTAAAGGGTTTCGTTACAAATTCGAGGAGTACTCAAGAGAGAACAGGTAAAAGGCTTTATTGAGGCAGCCTCAGGATACGGGAGTTATGTATTCTCCTGTCCGAATTTGGTTAAAGGAACGTGAAGGCCATAGCTTTATAGAAGCGAACTAGATATTTTCTCTCAGTGTAAAGAGAATACAAGTGTGAAGACTTTTTATCTCTCAGTGTAAAGAGAGATACAAGTGTGAAGACTATTTTTTCTCTCAGTGTAAAGAGAGATACTGTGTGAAGATTGATTTGTCTCTCGGTGTGAGGAGAGATACATGTGTGCGGATTTATTTGTCTCTCAGTGCGGAGAGAAATACAGGTGTAACATCTGTTTACAAGTTGTTGTTGTGATTAGTAAAGTGTTTTCCCTGAAGGAGAGGGGAGAAGAAAAACATTCGGTAGTGCTCCTTTGGGTGATTGGAAAGATTGCGTGTGCGTATGGAGTAAATGCTGTCATGAATGCGGGTATGCAAGAGTGACAGTGTGACAAATGTACAAAACGGAATATGGTTTATTTCTTTGAAACGTTACAGTTCAAATAGCAAAATACACGTTACATTAATACACACATCATTACTTTCATTAAAAGAAAAAGAAGAAGATGTATGGTAACATGAACAGAAATTTGGCAATAAATCCGAAAGGAGCGCTTGGGGGAGGGGGGGGGTTCTTACTTTTTTATTCACATTTTGTAAAGTAAAAAAATCAATAAAGCATATATATTTTATAAGCTGAAGAGAAGTTACGGTGAAAATCATTATTATTATAATGAATACTGTATCTAGCGCCTATTCTCGGCTAGAACCAAGCTCTAACGCGCTTTACAATCCACACTCGTTTACACATAAAAAAGAGTCTCTAAGGCCATGGCTCCCAGTACAGCACCTAGTACCGAGAACTGCACATGCAGTTGGGGGTGACACACACAAAACTGTAGGGGGAGAAAAATCAAAGTTTATCAATAGAATTACAATGTTAAACCCGGCTTAGAGGCATATAACAAGCGGGATTCTCATTCTCGCTCTGTTCTGTTTTTTACACACACACACCACACACCCCACACACACACACACACACCAGCCAAGAAATAGAGAAAGAAAGAGAGAGTGACACAGACAGAGAAAGACAGAGACAGATAGAAAGAGAGAGAAAGACATACAGACAAACAGACAGACAGACAGACACGAAAACACAGAGACACAGACAAAGGGACAAGAGACAGAGCGAACATACAAGTAAAGGGACTGTAAAAAATAATTACGATAAAACAAGGGCCCTATTGGATTGCCTTCGCAAATGGTTTGAGGTAGGTATGAAAATGATGATAACAACAAAACAAAAACAAAACAAAAAGCCGACAGCCAACGCCGGTCAGTAATAACTACCATTTCTGTACACTGATTGCAGTCACTGCATCTCCTTTTCTTTTTAAATGTATACAGGGTACACAATGATTACGGTTACACGTATTACAAATCGCAGTTGACCAAGGCATTGAAAAAAAAAAAAAAAAAAAAAAAGAACAAGTAAGCGAAGAAGAGCCGCACACACACACACACACGCACGCACGCACGCATGCACGCACGCGTGCGCGCGCGCGCGCGCGCGCACACACACACGCACACACCCACGCTCGCGCGCGCACAGAGAGAGAGAGAGAGAGAGGAGAGAGAGAGAGAGAGAGAGAGAGAGAATGACAATGACAAATGTTTTTATTTGTCATAGCATTACAGCCTTAAGACAAGGGGGTGAACATGAACAATTGTATGCACATTCAATATTATTTACTGATTTCACACATGCATAAACATACACGCACACACAAACGCGCGCGCGCCACAAACAGCACACACACACACACACACACACACACACACACACGCACACGCACACACACACACCCCATTGATACAGGATCACTTGACTATTACTAATTTATTAAGTTAAATGTTATCGCACATTAATTCTAACTTACTCTTTCTTATCTTCATTGCCTGTGCTATAAATTTTAGCAACAGATTTAATAACAGTTTCATTACTACTGAAAGGATTTTTACAACTTTGTTCTGATCGGAATGTTGGGGAAGGATTCCAGTATGGCACATTTTTTACGGATATCATCATAAGTGGTACAGTAAAATAAAACATGAGTTCATTTTCGAATCCATTTCCACATGATGGGCATTTAATATCTGTTTGGTCATTTCGAAACCACTGAATACATTTTTTAAGGCCACAAACTCGGAGTCGAAATCTTGAGAAGCTGTCTCTATGCCACTTATTAGTAACACATGATAAATATTTTCAGGTTCAAAGACATTATTTGAAAGAGTGAAACCATCTATATTTATCATTATCCTCTAACTCAGAATGCCAGTTCTGTTTAAAGCAGGAAATAAGCGTATCTTTCAACTCTAGAATAAAAGCAGATTCACACCCGACACCTTGACTCAACCAAACTATGCCATACCCATTTTCCGTCAAAACTTTTTGTACTTTTGATGCCCAATTAAAGTGACCAGATTCATGCTGCCTTAACAGCATTTCATAAGCCTGTCTACATATTCTTGACATGGGCAGTGACACGAGTTTTTAACCAGTATTTAATACACTTTATTGATGTCCTAAGATACAATGGGTATCTTCCGGTTTCTCCAAACACCAGATTGTTTGAGGCATGCAGGGGACATTTAGGAATCTTTTTATGGCAAAGGTGTGTACAGTTTCGATTCGTCTACAATCATTTTCTAGACCCCAACTTCAGCTGCATATGTTAAGATAGGTTCAATTTGCGAATCAAAGAGTTTCCAGAACAAACGTGCATCTATTGATCTCAGTTTTTTCAAAGACTTTATGATTTCTATAACTCCTCTTTTCCCTTTTCTACAGGTTCCGACAGAGCAGAACTTACACTTAATTTTGTCGTAAAGAGCATGCCCAAGTATTTATAAGAATTCGTTACTTTAACCACTTCATCCCCATAGTACCACTTTTCCACAGAGGCTAAATGTCCCCCCTTCCTAAAAATCATTACGTTTGTCTTTTCAAGGTTAACAGTTAAAGCCAAACGGTCAGCTTCTCTTTTTAAACAGTTTAGTTTTATTTTGAAGTCCAATGACTGTATCAGACAACAGAACAACATCATCCGCAAATAACAATAGAAATATTTCAGTAGCACCAGTATTAACTGAATACCATGTTTTCCGCTTTTTGACAAATCAGTAGCCAGTTCATTTATAAAGAAAGAAAAATAATTGGGGACTCAACAGACAGCCTTGTTTCACACCTCTAGGACATTCAAAGCAATCAGAATAATTACACTTGTCACGCACACATGCCAAAACATTTTCGTATATGCTTCTAAGGCATTATACAGTTTACCTTTTACACCATTTTTCCTCATTATCGCCCAAAGCACATTTCTGTTTTACTGAATCAAATACCTTTCTGAAATCGACAAAAGCAACATATAGTTTAGATTTTTTTTTGCAAAAACTTTTCAACAATTGCATACAATGTGAAAATATGATCGACAGTACTGTACCCTGCTCTAAAACCTGCTTGCTCTTCCATGATCTTGCTTTCTTCTTCTGCCCATTTCGTATTCTTTTATTTAGTATATGTGTATAAACTTTACTAACAACACTTGTTAGGGCAATACCACGATAATTGTCTGGCTGGTTTACGTCTCCTTTCTTATGCAAAGGTACAATAATAGATTTAGACCATTTAATAGGAAAGACTCCCATATCAAACAGCTTATTAAAGTAAACAACGAGGAAATCAACAACTGAGGCATCAGCATGTTTTAACATTCAGTGACGATTTTGTCTGGCCCTGCGCTTTTTCCCGGCTTTGAGTTTACCTATACTGGCGACAACCTCCTGCTGGAAATAAGGCTATTAAACATTATGTCTGATGTGTTATCATTAGTATCTTCCGTGACATCAATTTCCCCAGTCTGTTTCCTCGCCATTTGTTTCATTGAATACACTAAAGAAGTGTTTATACCATTGTTCTGAAGTGATTGTGTTATAGATAGCCGATTTTCTGTTCACTGATCGGACTGTTTGCCAAAACAGCTTAGGATCGTTAATGGACTGCTGCAATTTTTTCCAATCTCGCTTGATCAAAATCACTTTTCTTTTTTTTAAGTAAATATTTATATTCTTTCCTTTCTTTAACATAGGCTTCTTTCTTTCATGGTTATATTTCTTCAACCGTTTAAATGTCCATAACGATTGTCTTACCTTTCTCTTTTGAGAGAGAGAGAGAGAAGAGAGAGAGAGAGAGAGAGAGAGAGAGAGAGAGAGAGAGGGGAAGACGGAGGGAGCGAGGGAGCAAGAATAAAGATCAACTCGTTCCCAAAAAAGCACTTTTTATACAGCTTTTGAGAAAAAAAAGGGGGGGGGGGATACAGAGTTTAAAAAAACTCGCTCACGTAATTGTTTGCTTGAATGTATTGTTGGTATGTTATTGCTAACGACTGTTGGTTTTGTTGTTTCAGTTGCTGATTGTGTGTCTATGTACACTCACAAAGTAGTACATTGACGTTGCAACAAGATC
>JAFLJL010016188.1:17969-22969 GCA_018398815.1 Conus ventricosus
GACGATACCTATAATTACAATAGTTATGCAAAAACTTGCTTAGATATGATGAAGATAAGATGACAAAATTAAGTGGGTACGAAGGGACGACTAAACCCAACTACTGAAAGAAACCTAAAATAAGGCACAGAGACAAATGAACATACTTAGATACCTATGAAGAAATTCACAGCAATAAAATGAACAATGCCAATAACAACAACGAAGATGAATACAACACAAAGATAACAACAACAGAGCAAACAAGTTTCAGATGGCGACGATACCTCTGAAATCAAAGCATTTCACGATTTAATATTATGCATAAACAATGAGTCCCAGTACTTGTGGACAATTTCTACAACAACAATGATCAACCTGGTTACATGCGATCATTTCAGCAAGTATTCAACACAGCCTGTGATTTCATTAGCATACACAATAAGGCTTTCAGTATACCTGGTGTACAAAAATACGATACGGTAAATACATATATGGTAGGTAAAAGAATACTTGCCCGTAAGAAAGAGCGGCAGGGCAGAACCCGACCGTAAGAGTATAACACTTGTATGAACATTGTCGAGAGCACAGAAACACTCCAACGTCATCTACAGTTATAAACAAAAGCAAAACAAGTAAACAATCGGATTTTGTTTTTAATCGTAAGTCCAGAAGGTTCCAAGAGAAACCTAAAAAACAAAACAAAAATTCTCACCATGAAAGAAATCAATCGATTCGTACAGAAAAAGCCATGCAATGAATAAAATTGAGGCGCACAACAGTTTACATGTTATAAATCACAAGTAAACTATCATTAAAGTGCTAAAAACACAAGTAAAAAAAAAAAAAATCAGTGAACCGCTCTAAGCACAATTCGATCCACATTCTTCGTAGCCAAACTGGCCATGAACACCATTATCATGCCTGTCATCTCGTCAAAAATCAATGCTAGGCGCAACGCATCACCCTATTAGCCCAGTTAAAAACGACAGGATTACATGCAGTCTGAACAAAGCTCCTCTGGCATTACACACCCATCATTCACGTCGTAAACTTCTCCAACTTCTCCAATGTCCTAGCAAAAAAAAAAAGAAAGAAAGAAAAGAAGACCGCTTGTGTTCACACTAAAAACCAAACAAACCCAGCTTAAAACACTAAAACGAAAGGGAACAGCATACGACAGCGAGACGCCCAAACCCTGAGCGATTACGTCTGCCTCTGCACAACTGAAAACTGCGTCCCATTCAAACACTTTCCTGCTTAATTTGTCAATCGCAAGAGAACGGGTTTTTTTTTTTTTTGTTTTTTTTTTTTGCCTTTTAACATATTTTGTTCAGTGTTACGCTCAAGCCAGAGTAACACATTGAGGCTTACACATTGCATCACCTACACGTGTGGACCACGCGCATTGACACTCCCCCCCCCCCCCCCCCCCCCCCCATCAACAACAAAAAAATCGAAAAAAAAAATTGGAGTAAGATCTGTTCACTGCTTTCTGGTAATTGTGCTAACAAACAAACACAGCCAGGGCCGGAACAGACTGGGGAAATGTTCCAGCCTCTCCCCACCTTCTTAATCATTAGTCGTTGTGTCCCTCTTTCCTCCTCATCTCCTTTCATTGAACAACACGAGGACCGAATAATAGGTATGTACACAGCGACTTTTGTTCCCATATCAATGATACTAAGACAAAGGCGCCTCGCGTGCTAATCCTGCCTGCGCTACCTATCATCTAGCACGTGTGTACGTAAAAGGCACACAGAACCAGCCAGGAGACATCCCTCATAAGTTCTTATAAAAAATTTAAAAAATTAAAAAATATAAAAAAGCAGAAAAAGACAGGAAGAAAGGCGTCCCCTGTGTGCTGGTACACTCTGAACTGGCTAAGAGCACAGCGAGAGAAACGTGCGAATCCAAATGACACTGGATTTGTGATTCACAGAGCGTCTGTGGAGACACTTGAAGACCTTTGCAGGTGTACATCAGTGGATAAAGCAAGTGGCAAGGTGATTCCTAACCACACCAATGCCGCCAACAGTGGCGTGCTGATTCCTAACCACACTCGTGCCACCAACAGTGGTATGGTGATTCCTAACCACACCCACACCACCAACAGTGGCGTGGTGATTCCTAACCACACCCACACCACCAACAGTGGCATGGTGATTCCTAACCACACCCACACCACCAACAGTGGTATGGTGATTGTTAACCCACCCATGCCACCATCAGTATCATTAAACATGAAGCTGTAGAAGGCGAAGAAAGTCAAGGGCATCAGGGAAAAAAAGCGCTTAAATTGTCACGTTTAAATTAGAACTTCCACACCACAGTGTTGTGTCACATGTTGAATTCCAACGTGAGGTAACTACAGGCGGAAACACATTTCAAAAAGAATTCTTAGGGAGTCCGCCACACGATTTAATTGATAACAATGTAATTTGTTCGTCCCAAGTGTTTGGCAAACTCACTAATAATTCACATGTTTAAATTAAAACTTCTACTCTACAGTATCAGGGGCCTCCAGTCAAACGCGGTGAGCATTTGCCTGCAGAGTTGACAATCGTGACTTGGAGCCATGCGTCGGGGTGAAATCTACTTTTCCACCTCGGGGATCTTCTCTGTCCACGCAGCAGTAAATAGATAGCTGTTGATTCAGGTCAGGGAAGACTGAGGCGGCAGAAGGAGTGGAATGGGCTCCGTCTTCCATCATGCCGTGCCCCGGACACAGTGAGCCTCTGACAGTGCTCTAACCCTACGGTCATCAGGCTTTGGGACTTTTCCTGCTGCTGCTGTTGTTGTTGTTTTATTCAACCACCATAGAGCAACCAGCCCTAGTAGTCCTTACACAAGTCACCAGTGTTCACATGGAATGTCCAGCCGTCCCGTGTGGCAGGGAAGATCCACGTAGACTCTGGAGCTCTGGCCACATTTAATTGGATGCTCTTTGCCGTCCAAAGTATCCAGGGGTCGTTGTCCATATATTCCTTTTTTGTTTTGTTTTTGTTTCATTTGTTTTGGTTTTTTGTTTGTTTGTTTTGTTTTGTTTTGTTTTTGTTTTTTAGCGTAAAACTCACTTCATTCATGATGGAATACTGTGAAGTTGTCGACATTTATGTGCTAACCAATCTAACCGGTCTGGTGTCTCTTTCACGAACCCGGGACTGCACCCTAGTGATTCTGTGAGAACTTTTCTTTCAGGACGTTGATGGAACCAGTGACCCTGGTTTCAATTCAGACCACCTCCGGACGATTTCTCAAATGTTGGTACAGCACAGGGCACAGCTTTTTTGTTGTTGTTGTTGTTTTTTTAATTTCCCGCCGCAACCGGTTCGGAGGAACCAGTCGTGCAGTTCTTCAGTAAAGCGTCCTCATGATTCTACACCGAGTTAAGAGACGACAGAGACCAGTTAGGCGAGCTACAGAACCAGTTCTAAATTCAGTCTCTGCTGCTAATATGGCGATCATGGCTCTAAACAGTCAGGCGCAACGCATGTGGTTATCTCACCCTATCATGAGCGACACCTTACCATCGTGCCTCTGTCGTTTGACGGGGAAGAGAGAGAAGACTGGTGACGGAGCAGGGGGCGGGGAAGGAGGGGAAGGGGGAGGGGGCAGCATCAAAGCCAACGGAGACCAGTACTGCACAAGCAGTGCATCCCAACATCTGACCAGTCTGTTCTCTCCCTGTATGAATTCTTATACCATGTTGTCTGCTCCCTTCTTCCGGTACTTTCACGTCCACTCACCCTCTCAGGAACATTATTCCAACTACCCTGACTCTAAAATAGACCAAGAACACTATCCGTGGTTTTGAAAGAGACAAAGACAGAGAGACAGGGAGAGAGAGAGAGAGAGAGAGAGAGAGAGAGAGAGAGAGAGAGAGAGAGAGAGAGAGAGAGAGAGAGAGAGAGAGAGAGAGAGAGAGAGAGAGAGAGAGAGAGAGAGAGAGATAATGTAGCTTTTAGAGTTGTCACGGTCAAAAATAAACACAACCAAATTCGTGGTCAATCGCCACCACAGTCGGACTTAAGCCGAACTCAAATATTCTAGGCGTCAGGCAGACGGGCCCATGGTTCGGATCCAGCCAATTAAGCATAGGGGAGAGGCTCCACAGAGACGGACTAAGTAGCTGACCGACCGCCTCGATGTCTGGTTCAAACGAGTCTCGACGCCCGGATCAGACTCATCCGGCCAATTTGAGCACAGCGAGAGGCTAATCCTAATCTTCCACGTAGACAGTCGGATGGCTGACCAACGTCTCGCAACGTCTGGGCCAGACTCATCTAGCCAATTTACAGTGACCAGTGCCTACAAGTTAAGCCACACGGCGCCAGTTAAGTAGGAAAGGGGGAGAAGGTAGTGTGTGGTGGGGGTGAAATCTAGCTTAATCAATTAAATGACCAATTGACCACCACAGAGAGTAAGGCGTGTAGGCGTGACTGTCATGATTTGAATATCCAATGGAATTAGAGGGAGATAACTTCGGGTATCAGGGGTAAAAATACTGACCAATGGTACTCGCCCTTTTTGACAGATCGGAACGGGATAAGAAGGATGTGAGAGTGAGAGAACGGCAGAACGGAGGGGAGAACGAACAGAGAGACAGAGAGAGAGAGAGGTTCGGGGGTTTTGTAGTCTCTGCGAGAGAAAGGCAGAGAGATGAGAGGAGTGAAGTTTAAGCATTAGCACCAGATAGTCTGCAGAGGAGGGACTAAAGAGAGATGTGGAGAGAGAGAGTTGCTAACTAATGAAGAGAAAAAGAAAGAAAAGAAAAGGAAAAGAAAAGCAACCATGTCCATTTGATAGAGCGACTAGGAGAGAGAGAGAGAGTGCAAGGGCTTTTAATGCAGGAAGAAAGAAAGGAGAACAGATCGATGTTGATAGTCACTGTTCTATCTTAACCGGAGTTCGACCTCATACCTGGCAGCGTCACTTCGTCAAGCAGAACCACAGACCAACGCCAGTGCCAGCAGACCAATACCAGTGCAGCAGTTGTGTCGTGTTGTGAAAGTGACAGT
>JAFLJL010016188.1:30469-40469 GCA_018398815.1 Conus ventricosus
TTTCTTTTTCGTTTTTTTTGCACAAAACAATGCATTCTTGCAACAACAAAAACTGCTTCAGAATAACCCTGAGTATGTATTTGATGAGACATATGAAGACAAGCCTATATTGAAGCTAACTTGTAAGACTCAAATAAAGTAGGTCATTAAAAGTAGGTCAAAGTCCTTAAAATCTTATTGTTTTTATTTTTTACATTTGTTTTTGGCTCCAAGTAGTTTGCAAAGTTCATAACTAACAGTGATTACCTTTATAGCAGAAAAAATGATGTAAACTTATTTTTGAAAATGAAAACAAGCATTTTGTCTCTTTAAAAACAAGTAGGTCAAGTATTCTTGACTACTTAATGGCTTATCTTTACATGTTTTGGTATCAGATTTTACCAATTCGGCTGCTTCTAGAAGGGAAAGATGGGGTTTCAAGTACTTGATTGTCTCTATACCTATTGCATAAGTTGACAGACTGTTGAGTTGCCTTTTTATATCGCAAGAGTTGACCTATTTAGGACTCATTTGCTATCAATATACTATGTGGTTTGTTACATATGTCATATAACACTAAAGCACCATATATTCCGATTAACATTAAAGGAAAACAGTTTGTGAATTGTCAGTGCCAAGCAAATCACATAAATCACACACACACACACACACACACACACACACACACACACACACACACACACACACACACACACACACACCTTTTTCTTCTAAAGAAGAAAATTTGCTTTAACCTCACGTCACATTCAAATCAGCTCACTTGTCCTGGTAGCAGTCTCCACCACATGCGCAGAGGGCAGTACATTGCAGGTTGGCCTTCACACATTTGCAACGTCCTTTGCAGCCTTGCTGGCATCCACAGTGAACCAGTTCACGACATGAATCCTGTGCCTGCTGAAGAGTTGTTCACACGGGCTGCCACATTTGCCCCTCTTTTTCCAACCCCAGTCTGCAGGAGATGGGAGCACAGGTTGTTTCGCTAGACACTGACCCCAGACATATCTAGCTTGGTAGATAGCACGGAGAAGATGTTGTCTAAGAGCTGCTGAAGTTGGGGAATGTTCTCAAGGAGCCTTCCTTGCTGGGCAAACAGTTTCTTCCTAGCCTGGTCAACGTTATGGAGTGCACTCCTACGTTCGTACATGAGTACAACAAACCTCTCGAAGGTTTCCAACAAAGCATCTGTCAGTGAACATGGTCTGTCCACGATGGCCAAGAAGGAGTCTGTCACTTCAGGAAAGATAGTCCATGTATTCCACGCTGTTGTCTTGCCCCTGCTGCTGAAAAAAGACACTGTGTCACATCCAGTAAAGGCATGAAGTGCTGGAAGGACCTACGATTTTCTTGGTCCAAGCTGTCTGGCCATATGATGAGCTGGGACATATTTGAAGTGTTTTCCAGTGCCCAGAGCTAACCAGATTTCTTGTGCAACGGTGACATGAAAATTAGCTACTGCAAGGACAAGAACATCTGTGTCCGTGGTTCGTACTAAGATCTTGCCCAAACCCTCCTGCACACAATCTGCAGTAAGATCCTAGCATCAGCCTACTCGTGTGTGCAGGCTTGCAGACAACTTGTTTGTTTGTTAGCAGGGATGCAGAGCACCTCACCACAGGTAATTACCACCACCTTCCCCTGCGTGTTGACTGTTTCAATCGTTCTTTCAGCAATGTGCCAGTTACCAGGTAGCAGTGCGGTTGGCAAAACTCTTCTCTGAACACCACATCCCCTGTGCTGTCTTGCACCTGCCTTCAGACTGCTAGAGTTGTACATGTCAAAAACGACGTCAACTCTTGATGTCGATTCCAGATTCTTTAAGACGTAGGCACAAACATTTGTCAACATACTCCTGCAATGTCTTATTTAGTTTGGGCGACAGCATCTGGACCACTGCAGCTCCGTCAAGCAATTTTGCGTCAACTTCAGGGGAGACAGAGGGATCAGAACAGCTTCAGCATCCAGCAGACATCCAGCCTCTTCAAAAGGATCTTCTGTTTCAATGATGTCAGTAATGTTGTCAAACACATCAGGTGGAATATCAGCCATGGTTTGGGAGAAATTCTTCATGTGTATCTTCCATGTCCTCGTTTGGTGCCGGAATCGTCACAGCCTTACTTCGAGTTAAAGTCGCAAGTAGATCTGCTTTGGATCCTGCTCTCAGTTGACCAAATCTTGAGAGTGATGGCGGCCATGGGTGGTTTTCATGCCTAAAGAACTCTTCAAGATTTCCATTTCGGAACTGGCATGCGATGTAGAGCTTAGAAAACAGAGAACAGTCATTTTCAACATTGCCACATTACTCTTCACACTGGACGGCAGTCTGCAAACTTGGTTTGAGAACAAGGGGAATCCGTTTCTTTTGATGGGTTCAGAAAGTGGCTTAATTCTCTTTTCAAAGCGCTCTTCGTGAATGTTTCATACTGTTCCTGATGGAATACTGCCATCACACTAGCCGGAATAGAAGTAGAAATGTCATGCCAAAGACAGGGCTGTTTGGGGATTATCTCGGAAGCTTTCAATATAAGCCACAACCTCAGCAAGTGCAATAGCATGTGCTGTTGATCTGTTTGTTGTTTCTTCTGATTCTTGTGCCTGGTTTGCTGGAACACGTCTGTAGAAGGCAGACAGGCATTTAATGTGATAATAACAATCCATTGCCACCATGTCTTTGACAGCAAGTTTTGTGAGTAGCTCTTGATCGTTCAGTTGCTGAGCATGTGCACGAACTTTATCATCCAGGGGCAAAGTAAGAGCTCGATGAAGCCCTGCTGCACCGGGAGATCCATTGCAGAAAAAGCATGTTGGTCCTGTGCCCATCTCATCTGTCTCACAGCTAGATTCATCTGCAAGTTTCCGTGTTTTTACAGGACTGGGTTTATCACTTGCTGCTTTCTTTTCCTGTTTAAAACAGTGTCGCTTATTTTTGCACAGCAGGATTTGTGCCAAGAAGCTTTGTGCTTCCTCAAGGTCTCCTCAAAACCAGTTCCTTCATCCAGTTTAGACAAGGGAATAGAAAGTGGGGACTCACCCAACTCATGAAAAGCTGTCAAATTGTAAGCAACGTAGATATACCCTGCTCCACCTCCTCTTGCTCCCTTTGCTGGGCATATCAAAGGTGCCTTGCTTAATGGGTTCTGGCACAGAGCGCACAGATTCCAGTCAACTGTCAAGTCATCAACTTCTTCAGAGGAAAATGGTACACGGGGTCGTTTTATCCTCTTATAGTCACGAGACATCGTCACTTTCTGACTGCCTACAGGCTCGGAACTGCAACTAAGACAAAAAACAAAACCTGAGTTTTGACGCCAATGGATGACCATACAATTTGCACTGATCAATTTGATTCCGCTATAATGACAACCAACTTAGCAAGTTCACAGAACTGATTTTTATTTTTTGTTTTATTATTTGAGCATTTATCATCAATACAATTAAAATTCATGTTGATGCGAGCTTATAATTGATATTGTTCTTGTAAATAAGAACTGTGGCATTTGTGATCAAACAGACACTGACAGTAACATACAAAAAAAAAAAAAAAAAACAAGAATCGCTTTGGAATTCTGGCTGAATGCAGTCTTTATCTTAAAAAGAACAACGTGAATATTTCTGATATCTAAAAAACCGATTTTTAATCATTAAAAGTTAAAATGGAAATAAAACTGGATTGAAAATAATGTATGTAAACTCACCAGCTGTGAAAAGGTTGTTTAGTCACATTCAAATAGCTGCATTATGCTGAAAGCCGCTCCAAATGCACTGAAACTTGATTTACAAACAGACATCAAAATAGTACACCAAGAATGAAACAAAGCCGTTCGCACGCGTGATGGCCACGACCGGTGATACATTTTTTTGCACCCTCATAGGAATAGGGTAGCATGGGGCAAAACGCCTAGGTGGATCAAACGCCCATCCCCCGTATTTCGGAGAACATGTGATGTAGCAAACCATGTGATACTTGACCTGAATCCTGAACAAAGAAGACGCTTCTGACAGGAGAAAGAGAACTCCCAACTAAACGGTCAGTTTTACAGACTTATTTGTTTCTTTTGGGCTTGTATTCAGTAATTTCTTATATTATTCATTTTAAGTATATTCATACATGTAACAAATGAAATGGAAAAGCTTTGTATTCATACTGATCAAGAATATTTCATCTCCATGCTAGTGATGCTGGCGCCAGTTTGTTTCCCCTCCTTCCCGCTGTCTGACCGTTCTGTTCACAGTAGGTCAGTCTGGGGGTCAAACGCCCACACCTTCACCGGGGCAAGACGCCTAGGGTGGGCTTTTTGCCCCGTTCATTGGGCCTTTTGCCCCATACTTGCTTTTATCGTAAATTAGGTAAATTAGAAAGGTAGGTAAGTGATGACTGGTGAGTGTGTGTGTATGTGTGTGTGTGTGTGTGTGTGTGTGTGTGTGTGTGTGTGTGTGTGTGTGTGTGTTGATCCTAGCAGGAAAACGTTCTTCTACAGTAGATGAAATAGATACATCAGCAACATCCCCATAGCATTTGGCAACAGTTTGTAGGGTCAAAGTTGTGGGGTGTAGGGAAATAGTACCCCACAAATTGTCGCTAACCGCACAACCCCGGCAAAAGCTATGACACACTACCTCACAACCCCAGGTAACCGAACACACACACACACACACACACACACACACACAGATCAGCTTGCTCTCGTTCTCTGCCAGGCAGGGGATAATGAGATGACGTCTTTTATGCGCATGCTTTCTGTGAACAGAAGTAAATTATGGCGTCGGGGGCGTCATTGTTAAAACAATGTCAACGATGATTCAAAGATATGTTTGTGTCTTTTTTTATTTTGTTACTTGTATGGCATATCAATTTATTTTCATCATTGTTGTCAGGAAGCAAAACACTGAAAAGAGAAGGGAAACATTTTGGAATTTAGGCATGTGCTGTTCAATATTCAAGCAGGCTGGGAAACTAAATCCAGTTGTCTACTCTTCTTGAGTTTTTCGTCTTATTTGCCTGCCGCGTGCACCTCTTTCTCTTCTGGATGATCTTAGTGGCTAGGCAACGTGCTCCTCTGAGAATCACGGTTACTTACATAATTATTGCTTTATTAGCCAGCTTTACCATGCATTCAAAAGGTGCAGACTATGAACCTAATCTACACCGCCCGTTTCCCGCCAACTCTATAGTAGATTTGTATTTTTACGTGTGTTTACACTATCACACAAGTAGTTTTGTGTTCGTATTTGGTTGGGGTTGTTTGGGATGTTACTGAGAAGTATTTGGGGATGTTTTGGATTTATTTGATTAATTGTGGGATATTACTAAATACACTCGGTAGCTTAGATTTATATGTACCGTGTATATATCTAATTCAGCCAACACAGCGACATATACATTCTGAGGTGATAGCCCAGAATAGGCAAGTAACTGCTGAAGAAGAAGAAGAAGAAGAAGAAGAAGAAGAAGAAGACGAACGAGAAGAAATAATTAAGTTAGTGATGTTGCTTACAGCCCAGCCAGCCGGAAAGGGCCATTGTAGCCATATCAGGGCTGTTACCACACTGAAGTCATCCAAAGACAAATCGACAGCAGCAGCAGAAGAAGAAGAAGAAGAGACAGGGGCAGAGAGAGCATATCGTTCACTCGAACAGAGAGTTGAGGCTGAAAATGAACCAGTGTGAAGGTAATATGATAGTGTGAGACGTTAGAGAAAGTTTTTCATACACGTTCACAAATATACTAGACAGAGCATAGAGCTGGGCAGAATATGCTACAACATTCTGTCAGTGAACAGCATTAGAATTCACAAATGTATTTATTTTGACTACAAATTTAAAAGATGTTCCAAAGAATTATGATTTTTAACTAAGACCTTCCCTATCTACACTAATGAAAACAAAAACACAAAAAAGAAGCCGCGTTTTCCTAGAATCACTATGGCCAGGCCCAAAGGCCAAGAGGCCTAGCAACACCCTCCCTGAATCAGAAGATGCCAGGGATTTGAGAGAGCCTGAATGTCCCACTATATAAGAATAATATTGCTTGTTTCCCTGAAGACGGAGTATGGCTGCCTTAATGGCGGGGAAAAAAACGGTCATACACACAAAACTCCACTGCCTCTGTTGAGCAGATGGGATTAATACCTGCCTGTCTATACAGGGAATGTCCACAGGAGTATCAGCCTGCGTACGCAGAAGAGAAGATATAGCTTGTGACTGGATTTATGTTGAATAACCCTACTGATCGATGGAATAACATGTTTTGATGCTTCTGACTTTTGGAGCTGGAGGAGGAGAAATGCTGGACCTATCCACCCTGGACACGTTGATGGGTTTACATGTGTAATGGGAGAACTGTTGGCTGACCAGTGTCGTTTACCTGGGTTGGGTGGAGGTGGGGGGAGGAGAGATTATGGAAGGTTGGAGGTGTTTCCACCCATTGAACTGTGGGACATGCTGTCTCGCCGATTGTGGACAGTTAGAAGTGATCGCAGGCCTTAATTATCGGGACGCTTTAAGCTCCAACGTTTGTCCATGGCAGCAGCAATGACCGTTATTCTTCATTTACAGTCCTGTGGTTCAGAATCGAGGCGTAGTGTGTGTGTGTGTGTGTGTGTGTGTGTGTGTGAACATATCCCCTGTTAATATCATTCTGTGATACTGGCATAACGCTTGCAAACTGGTGAGTGTTGCGCATGAGCCGTACATCCTTAAAGTGGAGCCGCCTCCTCCACGTGCTTCTGATCGAGTGGACCTTCCGCCATTTGGCTGATCTCGCTATTCAACTTGTGAGGTAGGTGTTTTATAATTCATTTTGCATCCTGCTCATTGAAAACGTACATTGTAAATCTCTATGGTCATAAACTTAAAATTCCTGTCATAAAGAGAACTATGTAACAGATGAAGTTTCGATCTTGGAGCAGACTGCAGTGATTGATTTAGTTGGAGCACGGTGATACACATGATAAATGTGACTGTTCTTGACGTGACACAAATGACAAAAACAGTAACATGGGGATATGCACACAGTAACGAACCTATCGCATGTATGAAATCTTCATTCCTTCCTTCCTCATTTCCTTTTGTTTTCATTAGCCGCAGGGCAGGCTGTTAACAAAGACGCCCTTAGCCTGTGCGTTCCCACGATCGGCAGTACAGCCATATCTAAAGATCTTATTGGGCTGTGTTTTCGCAGGTTTGATACTACAAAGTGTGTAAAGAACACATTTCTATACACCATAATAATCCTGCGGTCTCAGAAAACATAGTCGAGTATGTCTTTTTCCCGTGACAGAATGAATAGACATAGCCATGCGTGTTTGGCCAGCGCTCAGCGTGATTTGTGTGTCTTCTTCACTGAATGGAAACTCAGTATTGACATTTCGCTTGCATTCACAGTCAGCCACTCCTGAACATATGTTCCCTCTGTTTCATGCTCACAATATTTAGGTCGACCACAAGCCCACCCCATCCTCAAGGCAGCCCTGACATAACCAACGCAGTCGGCTGGGCTAAAAACGTGACTGGACTTCGGTGACCAAGCAAGAGAAATGCGTCATCTGTGAAAGGGAGAAAACTTAAAGTCCCAGCTGGAAGTCGTCGCACATGCAGGTTTTTTCTCCCCTTCCCAACTCTCGCCTGCCATTAGCGGTCTAAGAGCATCTTTCTGCTAACTCATACCTTCCCCCCCCCCCCCCCCCCCTCACATTCTAATCCACTCCCTCCCCATCCCCATATATATACAATTTCAGTGGGATATGCTTTTCCTTCTTGGTAACTCTGAATACCTATCGTCCAGCATAAAGTCCTAATCAAGGCTCCCCTATTTGGCATTCCTTCCCTGTACAGTACTTTGCCTTGACTAGGATGACCCTGGGAAAAGGTCCAGTGACGGCGAGGAAAGACCCAATGACCACAGGGAAAGTCCTGTTGACAGTGGGAAAGACTACAACTTTGGATTCTCTCTTAAGGGCACATAAGACAGTATGGCGAAAGCTTGGCTGTGTCTGGAGTGGCACTGTCTTCATCTGTCCGTAGGCAGGGGTGGTTGGGTCTGTGGGGTGTGTGCTCGGCAGCTGGAGGGTGGTGTCTTTTGCCGGTGGGCTCTGCAGTCATGAAACACGGGCTGGTACACCCATGGGGATGCTATTTTAAGGCTGTTATGAGTTGCATCCTGCAGTCTGATGTACCTCTGTTCAGGAGCAGCTATGTCCCTTGATATCTTAATGGAGTGTCCTGCGCGTGCCTGTACCCATCGTCAACACAGCGCAGGCCTCCAAGGGTGGTACAGGACTGCTCAAAAGGCGGGTGAAGACAGTGCTTCTCTGGGTCCTCCCCAGCACCTTCGGGTCTTTCATTTTCTTCTTGCTTGTTTTTACCGTTAGGTTTTGGTCCACGCCAGCTTCAACTCCCAGTTAAGACTACTGACATGGACGTCACCTCGACCCCAAGGGGGGCAGGGGAAGGGCGTGGTGTAGTTGACCTTCCTACTAGTGTTTCCTCACCTATCTGGGGAAGAGACCCGTGGGTGTAGGGCACAGCGCTCTCCAGAATCAGCAGCAGCAGCGTCAGACAGATCATCAACAGCAGACCTACACACACACACACACACACACACACACACACACACACATACACACACACACACACACACACACACACATACACACACACACATACACACACACACACACACACACACACACATACACACACACACACACACACACACACACATACACACACACACACACACACACACACACACACACACATACACACACACACACACACACACACACACACACACATACTGAGTGAGAGAGACAGATAGAGACATAGACATTTCAATCATGAGAGAGAGAGAGAGAGAGAGAGAGAGAGAGAGAGAGAGAGAGAGAGACAGACAGACAGACAGACAGACAGACAGAGACAGAGACAGAGACCGAGATTATCGATGAAATAGCATAGGAGAACCAGCATGTGTGTGTGTGTGTGTGTGTGTGTGTGTGTGTGTGTGTGTGTGTGTGTGTGTGTGCGCGCGCGTGTGTGTGTGTGTGTGCGTGTGTGTGTGCTTGCATGTGTGCGTGCGTGTATGTGTGTGTGTGTGTGTGTGTGTGTGTGTGTGTGTGTGTGTGTGTGTGTGTGTGCGCGCGCGCGCGCACACAGACAGAGACAGAGACAGAGATTATCGATTAAATAGCGTAGGAGAACCAGTATGTGTGTGTGTGTGTGTGTGTGTGTGTGTGTGTGTGTGTGTGTGTGTGTGTGTGTGTGTGTGTGTGTGTGTGTGTGCGTGCGTGTGTGTGTGCTTGCATGTGTGCGTGCGTGTATGTGTGTGTGTGTGTGTGTGTGTGTGTGTGTGTGTGCGTGCGTGCTCATGCGCGGTTGCGAGTGTGTGCGTGGCAGACAGAAAGGAGCATGGTGACATAACAAGGGAAGCAATTACTGATAACTCTTTTTAAGGCTTTGAGCTGCTAAGGCAAGTAATATCAGTTCGAGAAAAAGAAAAAAAAGAATGATACAAGAGTTGGTGTTGTGTAACACGTTCACCTCGGAGCATGGTTTAAAATGTTTGAGTGCATGTGAATGTGTTGTTGTTGTTGTTTGTTTGTTTGTTTTGTTTTGTTTATTAGAGGCAGAGTCCTCATACACTTTGAAGGTTTCCAGTCCTTTTTTTCCAGACTAAGATCTTAGCAAAAACGAGCCAGCTAAGACGGCAAAGAGTAACAGAAGAATCCAGTTAAAAAATAAAAATAAAAATTTTTTTTAAAAAAGACTCAACGGCACAATGTGCCTCATACCGTTGGGTGCAAAAGAATGCCAGGGATGTCAAAATGAGCCAACAAAAAGATTGGCCAGTTCTCTGTTTACAGACGAAAACACTGTCGGTCACATCAGAATGGTAGCAAATATATGTGTTCTTTTTCCCTCTTGGGTACCGCATAGTTCTCAACAAAGCATCTGGCTCCGAGCGAATGTCATATTCCCACTGAAAAGGGTCTCACTAGTGCAACTC
>JAFLJL010016189.1:25000-27500 GCA_018398815.1 Conus ventricosus
AGAAGTGAACCGTTGTACAGTTTCTACCTTCTGACCATGGACGGCTGCATCAGTATTGAGAGTAGTGTTTTGTATTGAGAGTAGTGTTTTGTGTAGGGAGTAGTGTTTTGTATTGAGAGTAGTGTTTTGTATAGAGAGTAGTGTTTTGTATTGAGAGCAGTGATTTGGCTGGCTATCAGCTTGGTCTTCTGGGCGTGATGTTCATGCCAGATCCTATTAATGTTTCATCTGTTGAGAGTAGTGTTTTGTATAGAAAGTAGTGTTTTGTATAGAGTAGTGTTTTGTATTGAGAGTAGTGTTATGTATTGAGAGTAGTGTTATGTATTGCGAACAGTGTTTTGGCTGGCTATCATCTTGGTCTTCTGGGCGCTGATGTTCATGCCAGACCTTATTAATGTTTAATCTAATCGTTTAACAAGCTTGACGAGTTCTGGTTCGCTGATTGCCAGGCCACCCACGTCCTGTGCCACACACACACACACACATACACACACACACATACACACACGCACGCACGCACGCACGCTCGCACACACACACACACACACACACACACACACACACACACACACACACACACACACACACACACACACACACATACATACACAAACACACACACACACACACACACACACACACACACACACACATACAACCCCACACACACACACACACACACACACACACACACACACACACACACACACACACACGTACGTACGCACGCACGCACACACACACACACACACACACACACACACACACACACATACACACATACACACGTACGCACGCACGCACACACACACACACACACACACACACACACACACACACACACACACACACACACACACACACACACACGTACGCACGCACGCACACACATACACTGATAGTGTTGACAGGAGCTTCAAGTGCATCAGTCATAATGTGTTCCAGGAATATGCTGAAAAGATAGGGAGAATGTGTGTGTGTGTGTGTGTGTGTGTGTGTGTGTGTGTGTGTGTGTTATCTCCCTCACACTGATGTAGAAAAACCAAAAAGTTTCGTACGGGACTGAGGCGGACTGCAGCCATACTGACCACAAGGCATGGAGGATTAGTGTTGAGTGTGACCTTGAGAGAGAGAGAGAAGAGAGAGAGAGAGAGAGAGAGAGAGAGAGAGAGAGAAGAGAGAGAGAGAGTATGTATGTATATTATTGATGACTGTTACGACAGTAGAAAATGAATCTGTCAAAAACCTATTTATCTACTCCATATTACAAAAAAGCGTTACGTCGGAACAAAACAAGTGAAATATCGTAAACGGGGTAATTACATGCACTATCTTAATGAGAAAAAAAAAGTGTGTGTGCATAGCGTGTTATCGTTGTGTAAAGGGATGAAGAAAAAAAAATCAAAAAGAAAAAGAGTGAAAAGAATATCTGTAATTATATTTTCTTATATCATGTTCCCAGTTTCTCCATCTTCAAACTCCCCCCCCCCCCCCCCCCCCCCCCCGCCCCCACCTCCTTAAGTCCAAATCTTTGCCAAGTCATTACTATGAAGACAGTGTTTGGCCCTGCGCTTGTTTTCCCCACTATTGAGTTCTTATTGTCGACTTATTTTGGCTGCCATTTTTAGTTGACTGTTGTCAGATTTTCTTTTAAAAAAAGGCTGGCCAGTCTTAAGGGAAAAAAAGTTATCTTGTATTTTCTTATGGGAGCAAACGTTACCCCACTGCACAAGAAATAAAAAGGAAAAAGAGAAAAAACAGAAAGAAAGAAAAGAAAAAAAAAGAAACGAACAAAAAGTCAGAAAGAAGAGGAGAGAAAGAAAGAAAGTAAGGAGGAGGGAGTGGGAAGAAGGGAGTGAAAAGTGAATTGAGGGAGGTCAGGACAAGGAGTGAGACTAATTGAGCGAGCCCTGTCACGAGGGATCATATGACACCGACGGAGCCGCCCTTTAGGGTTGCAATGAACCTGCGGAGCCGCGCCGTCTCTAGGGCGAGTGAAGGGGGAGCCGCGTGACTGCACGTGGAAGCAGGAGGAGACTGGAGGAAACTGAGCAGCTTCTGATAGTCGATCAGCAGGAAAAGCTGGGGAGTCAGCCGATACCACTAGATGGCCTCGGATGGTCAGCCATGACGGTGATAGTTTTCAATTTATATACTGTCAGGTTTATGTTCCCGTATTTCTTTTTTATGTTCCGTTTTTTTTTAAGTTTTCTTTGCAAGTCATTATATAATGAGAAGATGACGCCATGACTTGTTTCGCCAGCTACTTTTTCGCAGTATGGAAATATAAATGTATATATGGTTTGTGTGTTGTGTGTGTGTGTGTGTGGTGTGTTGTGAGTGTGTAGTGTGAAGAAATGTGGTGGGAAAGATGAGGATGAATGAGTGTGTGTTTTGGGGATGGGAGTGAGAGTGTGAGTGGAATTGGCTTTGTGTAATGTGATGTGTGTTTTTTGTCGCGTGTTTTGTCATTTAAGACTGGTTGTTTGTTGGTCAAGAG
>JAFLJL010016189.1:30000-37500 GCA_018398815.1 Conus ventricosus
TTTGACACGTGAAAGATCGCGCGCCGTGCTGTCCCGTGCGTGTCATGCCTGCTATGCTGTCTCTCGTCTCTGTCTGTCTGTCTCCCCCGTCTCTCTTGTCTTTTTTCTCTCTGTCTCTGTCTCTTTCTGCGTCTCCCTGTCTCTCACGCGTGATGCTCCCTCTCTCTCTCTCTCTCTCTCTCTCTCTCTCTCTCTCAAGCATGAGTTCTCGCTTTCTCTCTCTCTCTCTCTCTCTCTCCTCTCTCCTCTCTCTCTCTCTCTCTCTCTCTCTCTCCTCTCCTCTCTCTCTCAATATATCTGTCTGTCTGTCTGTCTGTCACACTCGTGAGTTTTCTCTCTCTGTCTCTTTCTCTCACATGTTAGTTGTCAGTCTGTCTGCCTGTCTGTCTGTCTGTCTGTCTCTCTCTCTCTCTCTCTCTTTCTCTCTCTCTCTCTCCTCTCTCTACTCTCTCTCTCTCTCTCTCCTTCTCTCTCCCCCTCTCTCTCTGCGTAGGGAATGAACGTGCGTGAGCAGCTGTCAGTTCTTAATCTCCGTTAACCCCCACCCCACCCCCACCCACCCACCCCCACCCCCACCTGATCACTTGTTGGAAGACCATCAAAGACGGGTGTGAAATAACGTCAGCAGCCGGAGGGTTCTTGACCCTAATCAGCACCCAGTTTGAACAACAATCCCCTAACGCACGGCAGTCGTGTGTTTACACCAGGTGTAGAGACGCTTCTGTAAAATGTTTGTTTATCATTATTAAGATAGGACACGATAAAGCCATGACAGAGGTTTAAAAAAATAATATACGAGCATTTGCTTTATCATACAAAAAAATAGGGTGCTTGTTGCTTCAGAATGGGTAAAGTTACAAGCATGTAAAGAGCCTAACCGTGCCGGCGCCTGCAAGCGCTGGATCGCTAAGAGCCCCAGCTGTTTTGTCAGCAATGGTGGTTATGGGCGTTACTGTTTTGTCAGCAATGGTGGTTATGGGCGTTAGCTGTTTTGTCAGCAATGGTGGTTATGGGCGTCAGCTGTTTTTGTCAGCAATGGTGGTTATGGGCGTTAGCTGTTTTGTCAGCAATGGTGGTTATGGCGTTAGCCTGTTTGTCAGCAATGGTGGTTATGGGCGTTAGCTGTTTTGTCAGCAATGTGGTTATGGGCGTTAGCTGTTTGTCAGCAATGGTGGTTATGGGCGTTAGACAGCTGTTTTGTCAGCAATGGTGGTTATGGGCGTTAGCTGTTTTGTCAGCAATGATGTTTATGGGCGTTAGACAGCTGTTTTGTTAGCAAATGGATGGTATGCGTTAGCTGTTTTGGCAGCAATGGTGGTTATGGGCGTTACGAGTTGAATGAAAAGTTGCCATGTATTTTCGCGCGGAAACTTTGTAAGCGCCGCACAATGTGGACATCGTACATGCATATTTATGGCAGATGTGCTGGGGACATCATGTTTCCGCGATACGTAACTATACCACCTGACGACAGATATCCAAATGACACGACAATGGTGGTAGACGATTGAAATGGGACCGCGGCGGACATCATGTGAATGAAGTCCAAGGCCGATCACTGACTTCGAACTCCCGAGTCCTCACCTTCTGATACCAATACCAAATTGCACATCACTAGTCGTAGGGCTGGTAAATGTCATTTATCATGCCACAGCGGAGGTCACTAATTCCGTGGAAATATGCATGTAAAAATCTCGTGACTTGTACGTCAGCACGTTGATCTCTCAGTCCCTCTCTCTCTTCTCCTCTCTCTCTCTCTGTGTACTGGACTTACAAGCATTGGAAGTACACCCATTGCCGGGATTTATTATGAGTTCGTACTTGTTGCCGGTTAGTTTTAAGGAGATTTGAGTTTTTAACCTCATGACAGCTAAATAAAGACCTTAGTTGTTTTGTTCAATTAAACCGATAGATTGGTACACAATTCAAACACGGACTGACGAACAAAGAATACACATCCACAGCTCGTTATTAACTTTAAAGCAAAGTTATGTGATTTTCAAAATAGCAATTTTTCTTTTTAAATCAGATCTTTTAAAGAAAGCTTCTAGATGACCCAATAGCAGACATCAACACACAAAACGCAAGCGCGACGCACACACACACACACACACACACACACACACACACACACACACACACACACACACACACACACACACACTCTCCTCCTCTCCTCTTCTCTCTCATCTCTCTCACCTCTGTCTTCCACCCACCTCTCTTCTCTCTTACACACACACACACACCAACACAACACACACACACACACACACACACACACACACACACACACATACACACACACATCACCCACACTACACAACAACACACACACACACACTACACACACGCACACACACACACACACTCACACATACACACACACACACACACACACACGACACTCACTCACTCACTCATATCACCCACTCTCATCTCTTCTCCTCCTTTCACACTCTCCTCGTCTCTCAATCTCTCTCACTCTCTCTCTCCTCTCTTCCTCTTACACACACACACACAACACACAACACACGACAACAACACACTCTTCTGTGTATCGACACAAACAACTTCAAAGACAGTTGACACGGTGAAGATCCTGTACAAGATCCAGCTCTTCAGCCATGTTCGGCGCAAACATGGTCAACACAGACAGTGGACACGGTGAAGATCCTATACAAGGATCCAGCTCTTCAGCCATGTTCGGCGCAACATGGTCAACACAGACAGTGGACACGGTGAAGATCCTGTACAAGGATCCAGCTCTTCAGCCATGTTCGGCGCAACATGGTCAACACAGACAGTGGACACGGTGAAGATCCTGTACAAGGATCCAGCTCTTCAGCCATGTTCGGCGCAACATGGTCAACACAGACAGTTGACACGGTGAAGATCCTGTACAAGGATCCAGCTCTTCAGCCATGTTCGGCGCAACATGGTCAACACAGACAGTGGACACGGTGAAGATCCTGTACAAGGATCCAGCTCTTCAGCCATGTTCGGCGCAACATGGTCAACACAGACAGTGACACGGTGAAGATCCTGTACAAGGATCCAGCTCTTCAGCCATGTTCGGCGCAACATGGTCAACACAGGTACAAAAGTACCGTGGCTCTCTGCCCATCGTGGGCCATTCATCCCTCCACTTTTCGACATTGAAGGGAGGGAGAGAGAGAGAGAGAGAAAAGAGAGAAAAGAGAGAGAAGAGAGAGAGAGAGGAGAGAAGAAGATGAGAGAGAGAGAGAGAGAGAGAGACAGACAGACAGACAGACAGACGGTGAGAATCACACCCACTAATGAACTCCCACGCACGTGTTCGGCTAATGCACATAAGACAGTAGGGACTTGTCCTGCTGTTGTCCGCATTCCTCATGTCGGCCAGTCCAGCAATGAAGGAAGAACAAAAGTCAACCCCCCCCTCCCCCCCCCCCCCCCCCCCCCCCCCCCCCCGCCGCCCCCTCTCCCCTAACAGCGATGGCGTGCCTCCATCTGCCATCGTCCTGTCACGACCACCAACCAACCCGTCCACGCCCTGAATGTCCCTCACTCCGCTCTCTCTCTCTCTCTCTCTCCTCTCCTCTCTTCTCTCACCTCTCTCTCTCCTCTCTCTCTCTCTCTCTGTCTCACTCTCTCTGTCTCTGTCTCTCTGTCTCTGTCTCTCATTCTCTCTGTCTCTGTCTCTCTCCGTTTTAGAAGTTATTTGTCTCTCTGTTTTAACGTGGTGACAGCCCTGATGTGGCCCTTTGCGGTCGGCTGGGCGATAGCCCTGATATGGCCCTTGCGGTCGGCTGGGCGATAAGCAACAGTACCTTACCTTACCTGTCTCTCTGTCTCTCTGTCTCTCTCTCTCTCTCTGTCTCTGTCCTCTGTCTCTCTGACTTTGTCTCTCTGTGTGTCTCGCTCTCTGTGTCTTTCCTCTGTCTGTCTCTCTCTCTCTCTCTCTCTCTCTCTGTCTCTCTCTCTCTGTCTCTGTCTGTCTGTCTCTCTCTCCTCTCTCTCTCTCACTCTCTCTCTCTCTCTCTCTCCTCTCTCTCTCTCTCTCGTTCGCCCGCTCTCTCTCTCTCGTTCGCCCGCTCTCTGTGTTTCTGTCTCTCTTTTTCTCTCTCTCTGTGTTTCTCTCTCTCTCTCTCTCTCTCTCTCTCTCTCTCTCTCTCTCCCCTCTCTCTCTCTCTCTCTCTTTCCTCTCTCTCTCTCTCTCTCTCTCTCTCTCTCTCCTCTCTCTCCTCTGTCCTCTCTCCTCGTCCTCTCTCTCTCCTGTCTCTCCTGTCCTCTCTCTTCTCTGCTCTCTTCCTCTCTCTCCTCTCTCTCCCCCAATCCCTTTTCCTCACCACCCTCTCCCCCCCCCTCCCTCCCACACCTCTCCTTCTGCCTCCCACTTTCCCTCTCTCTCCTCTCTGCCCAGCGTGACAGGGCGATATGACAAACGACCATGACAAGAACACTGTCACGATTGTACTCGCAGACCCCATTAATGCCAGCTCGCATTCATTCCTTTCTGTGCCTGGCCTGTCTCTCTCTCTCTCTCTCCTCTCACTCTTCACTCTCTCTCCTCTCTCTCTCTCTCCTCTCTCTCTCTCTCTCTCTCTCTCTCTCTCTCTCAGACAAGACCCCCACCCAGCCTGCCCCCGAAAGTCCCCCCCCCCCCCTTTCTTTCCCCGTCCCCAAACCCCCCCCTTTCCTCTCCCCCCCCCGCCCATTTTTTTTGAAAATGAAAAGAGCTGGGAGAAAAGGGGAGAGGGATGGTGGGGGGGGGGGGGGGGGGGGGGCAAACATTTTTTAAACTTTTGGGGTTTTTATGGAAAATTTAAAGTCAGGGGGGACATGACATTTAAGCTGGGGTACTTAAAGGGGATCAACCCTTTTTTTGAAGACGGGCGCACAAACTTGGCCTCCCCGCCCAAATATGACACGGCACAGGAACCGACGGAAATAAAAAAAAGTTTTGCGCCCAGATTTGGTGGCATTAGGCAACTAGGGGTTTGGGTTTGGCTTCGTCGGCCAGGTATCAAAACTGGGGTCAGGATGGGAAATGAAACGGGGTTTTTCATTTTCTGAAGGTTTAAATTTTTGGGTTGTGGTGTGTTTTTGGGGTCTGGCAGTTAAAAAATAGTTAAAAATATTTAAATTTGGGGGCAACAGGGGAATCTGAAAAATGCCGTGAAATTTTTTTCCCTTTTTTTTTTTTTTTTTCAAAAATTTTTTGTTTGTTTTTTTTGTTTTTTTTTTGTTTTTTTTTTTGGTTTACCAAATACTGTTTTTTTAAAAGGCCACTGCACGGTATGAGATTTTTGGCTGCGAACGGGAAGGTCGTCAGTTCAAATCCCCCCGGGGGGCCCAAATTTCTCCCGTTTAAAAAACCCCTCCCGTTTTCCAGAAACCCAAAAAGGGCAAAGACGGCCCCGATTCACTTCCATAACCCAGGGGAGAAGGGTAGGTTCTTCCTTACAAAGGCCGTGCCAAAGCAACAGGTAAACAAACGAAGAGGGGGGGGGGGGGGGGGGGGGGGGGGGGGGGGGGGGGGGGGGGGGGGGGGGGGGGGGGGGGGGGGGGGGGGGGGGGGGGGGGGGGGGGGGGGGGGGGGGGGGGGGGGGGCTGTACCTGCCTGAAGCTTCAAAAATTTCCGATTTGATCAAGCCCAAATTAAAGAAAAAAAAATTTTTAACAAAATTTCCCGAAAAACCGTAGGTCAAACTTTTTTCTAGAAAAAAAAAATCAGAGCGAAAACAATGATATGTAAATGCCCCTGGGGCTGTGAACCAGCTTTTTTTCTGTTTGAAATCCACGTATTTTCAAACAAACAAGGGGGTAGTGCGGGAGGACAAAGAGGGTCACAAAGGGAAAGAACGTCAAATCTTTGAAACCGTCTTTTCATTTCCCCCAGGCAGTACAAACTAGCAAAAACTGCTGATTTTTCCGCTTGGGAAAGGTCGGGAAATTTTCACCATGTGAAGACGGTGACTTTCTAATGAATTCGCTACCCCTACAAACCAATTTGGGGTTTCCCGGGAAATTTAAGGGGGTCTCTTTTCCAACCGATCGCAAGCAAAATTTTTCCCAAAAAACGGCTGGGTAACGTGTTTGGAAAACAAACAAGGGAAATAAACTGTGTCCCGAGCTCGTGTCAGGGGAGAGTGACCCCCAAGCCGTTTTTTCCTTTGGGGCCGGCCGCCGTGGCACCGGGCCCCAAAACCCCTTTTATCCCCCCACCCCCACCCCCCCCCCCCCCCCAATTTGCTTAAAAAGTTTAATCAGAATAGAGAAAATGCAAAAACCTGGGTGTGAAAACCCACAGACCTTTTAAAAACCCACGTTATCCGCGTTTGCGGGTTTAAATTAATCAAATATTTTTACTGTAGAAAACTACTTTTTTCCCCATCCAAAACAGAGAAAAGGTAGCGTATTTGGTTTATGGAAAGACAACGTTAATTTTTATCAGTTTTTTTTTTTTTTAAACGGGTTTTTTTTTCACACACACACTCACCACACCAAAACACACACCCCACACACCCCCACACACACAAAACACCCCCCACCCCATACACACACACCCACAAGTCGCGCGCGCGCCCCGAAGCAATATATAAAAAGTTTTCGCGCGTTTCGTATAAAAATAAATAATAAAAATATATATTAAAAAATATAAAAATATATAATATATTTTAAGTATTAAAATATATATTTATATTAAAAAATATATATATATATATAAAAAATAAAAAAATATATATAATTTGTGTGTGTGTGTGTTGGGGGTGGTGTGTGGTTTTGAAAATGTAAAAAGATAAAAAAAAACAAAAAAGAGTTTTTTAAAACGGTCTTTTCTTCATACTCCCCATTTTTTCTCTCTTAAAAAACCCCCTTCATCTTCCAAACAAAAAAAGCCCAAAAATATAAATTTTTTGAAGGGTGAGAAAGTTAACAAAAAACCTAAATTCTAAGCACATTCAAAACCCCTTTTTTTTTCCCCCTGGACCAAACAAAAAAAAGTCACGGTCGTGAAATATAAAAAGACCTCAGAAATTAGCACCCGGTGTTAAGAAAAAGTTGTTTTTTTTTTTAAACTTTTCTCTCCCTCCCTTTTCCCCCCCCTCCCTCCCCCCCCCCCCTCCCCCCCCCTCTTTTCTCCTCTTTTCGTTTTCCTCCCTCTCTTTTCACTCTCCCCCCTTTTCCTCTCTTTCCCCTCTTTTCTCCCTCTCCCTCTCTTCCTTTTCTCTTTTGTCTTTCTCCCAAACCCCCCTTTCTAAACCCCCCTCTCTCCTTGTCCTTTTCTTTTGCCCCTCCTCTTTTGTCCTTTCTCCTTCTCTCTCCCCCCCCTCTCTTTACACTTTTCCTTTTCTCTTCTCTTCTCTCCCCCTCCCCTCTCTCCCACCCCCTCCCCCCCCCTCTCTCCTCATTTTCTCTCTCTCTCTCCTCCTTCCCCTTTTACTCTCCCTTCACTTTAGGGGGAAAAAAAACTTGCCGTACTTTCCTTTCCCCAAACTTTCCTGCCCTCTTAAATGT
>JAFLJL010016189.1:42500-45000 GCA_018398815.1 Conus ventricosus
GTACACACTCACCACACACACACAGACACACACACACACACACACACACACACACACACACCACGACACACACACCACACACACACACACACACACACACACACACACACACACACACACACACACACACAACACACACATTTTGTCCAGTCAGGTATTTGCTTTAATCGATACTGACAGTGTGTGTAGGTTTGTTTTTTTTTTCGTTTGTCTGTCTAATTGTTTTCCTGATGTTATGTACACCACCCTCCGCTCACTCCCACCCCACCCCCCCCCCCACCCCCCCCCCCCCCCCCCCGCCCCACACACACACACATACACGCGGGGCGCGCAACATGAACAAACTCTATCTATCTCCCCCCTATTTGCCTGTCTATCCTCCTTTCTTGTCCCAATATCACATAGTTGTGAAAAGAAAGTAAATTAAAGTACTACTACTACACACACTCTTGGTCGTGATTCAGAACTTGTTGAATGACTAGGCACGAAATGTAACGGCGTTCGTTTTGTCCTTTCTCCCTTTTCCTCTCTCTCTCTCTCTCTCTCTCTCTCCCTCTCTCTCTCTCTCTCTCTCCTCTCCTCTCTCTCTCTCTCTTTCTTTCTCTCTCTCCTCTGCCTGTGCTTGAGTGCGTGTGCGTGCGGTGTGTGTTTGTGCATTGAGAGAGAGAGAGAAGAGAGAGAGAGAGAGAGAGAGAGAGAGAGAAGAGAGAGAGAGAGAGAGAGAGATGAGAGAGATGTTCGTAGTGCTCCCGCGAGCGTGTGCCATAACCGAAATTTCTTTTCTTGACAGGGATTTTTAATCCTAATTCTTCCACGAATGCGTGTTGATAGACACTGCCGGTAATGAATTAAGTGCAGCAGCAGCAGCAAAAGGGGGTTAAGTAAACAGGATTTCACTTCACCTGCTGTCAGTCACGCAGGTAAGTATACCCCGCCTGTTTACCATACTGGCCAATTTCAGGACCTTTAGTAAAGGCCATTATGCATCTTAGAGGGATGTGTAGCTCGAAATTGGTTTGCGTACCATAAATTTTTACTTTGGTATCGTGTCTTTAACATGTAACTACCATTGTTAACATATTTAGAGAGAGAGGGGGGGGGGAGAGAAACGTGTGTGTGCGGTTTTATATATAAAACAAAATGAAAAACTGAAAAAAAAGTGCTTTGTTTCATCCATGTTTTTTTTTTGTTCATCCATGTGATGTCCGTATAGTGCAAACACATGATCAGAGTGAGTGTGCCAGTACACCACACATCAGAACATAGGCAAACCCAGACACTTGTATCAATTGCCAAAACACTAAAATCAGCAAGAATATGCCATTTGTATGAGAACATACAGGCTATGCATGGTGTGAAAGAGATTGGTTGGGTAAGGAAGAGAAAAAAAAAACCCTAGTAGTGGAATTTTCCCCCCTGCTTTTTGTCTTTTTTTGGCAGATGAAGAGGGCATGTGAAACACCCAAAAATGAAGAGGTGGATTTTTGGGCCCTTTGGGGAAAAAAGAAAAAAAGTACAAAAAAAAATGAAAGGTAACCTATGGTGCACACCTGCCCTGAAGGCCAGAAAGTCAAGTGTTTGAGGGTTTGCTCCCGTATGGTTGGTGGACTCTGATTTTCTTTTCATTCATGGATTGATTGATTTTTTTTTATTCATTATATTTATTTTTTCTTAATTAATATTTTTATTTTTTTTTTTTGTTTGTTTCCTTTTCTCTTCCTGTTCACAGACCAAAGGGCGGTGGTCTGAATGCGCAGTTTGTTCATCAACCTTAACGGGGGTCTGAATGGCAGCAGTTTTGTTATCAATTAAGGGGTGGTCTGAAGGGCAGCATTCTGTTCACAACTTAAGGGTGGTCTGAATGGCACAGTTCTTTTCATCAGCCAAGCGGTGTCTGAACAGCATTCTGTTCATCAGACCTAGGCGTGGTCTGATGGCAGCACTGTCATCAGAACTAGGCGGTTGAATCAATTTGTTCACAAACCTAAGGCGGCTAGAATAGCATTTGTATGAGACACTACAGGCGGTGGTGTGAAAGGACAGAGTTTGTAAGACAAGGCTGAATGAAAAACCCCAAAGTAGTGGGAATTTGTTCCAGCCTTAGGCGGTTTGTCCAGTTTTTTGCAGATTAAGGCGTGTGAAGCTCCAAAATGAGGGGTTTTGGTTTGGACCTTAGGGGGAATAGAAAGCAGTTCTGTTCATAAGATAAAGGCCTGATGGGTGGCACAGTCGTCATCAGGCCAAGAAGTCAAGTGCTGTGGAGAGTTCGCTCCCTGTATGGGGTGGTGGGCGCTGATTTTCTTTCAATTCGTGGTTGTTTGGGAAGTTTCTGTTCATTTACCATTAGTGGTTAATTGCACATTATTAAAGACCTTAAGTGTTTGTTTGTTTGTTTAGTTCCTTAACTTCTAATCCATTTTTCATCAGACCTTAAGGCGGTGGTCTGAATGGCAGCAGTTCTGTTCATCAGACCTTAAGGCGGTGGTCTGAATGGCAGCAG
>JAFLJL010016190.1:0-22500 GCA_018398815.1 Conus ventricosus
ACAAGGCCGTACAGGGCACAGGTTTGCATCAACGTGTGGTATACCACCGTGTTCGTAGAGGCTTGAATATGCAGCAGAATCATTTACTCTTTCTCTGTCTGTCTATCTGTCGGTCTGTCTGACTGTTTGCTGTCTCTCTCTCTCTTTCTCTCTCTCTCTCTCTGTCTCTCTCTCTCTCTCCTCCTCCGTCTCCTTCTCCTCTTCCTCCTTCTCCTCTTCCTCATCCTTCTTCTTCTCCTTCTTCTTCTCTGTCTGCCTGCCTGTCTGTCTCTGTCTCTCTCTCTCTCTCTCTCTCTCTCTCTCTCTCTCCTCTTCTTCTTCCTCTTCTTCTTTTAGTTCTTCTTCGTATTCTTCTTCATTTTCTTCTTCGTATTCTTCTTCTTCGTCGTCGTCGTCGCCGCCGTTTTCTTCTTCTTCTTCTCCTCCTCCTCCTCCTCCTCCTCTTCGTTTTGTTGTTGTTGTTGTTGTTGTTCTTCTTCTTCTTCTTCTTCTTCATCGTCATCATCATCATCATCATCTTCTTCTTCTTCTTCTTCTTCTTCTTCTTCTCTCCAAAGCGGATTGTTTTAAACTGTGTGAAACACTCTAAAAGCCCTTTTTCTCACAAGAAGAGTTTATTCAAATTCAAATTCAAAGCGACTTTATTATCACAAACGTGAAATTTAATGGGCCGTCTTTTATTTTTAAAACACATAAAACAATTACATATCCAATAAAACAGCATTCTATTTATGTTCATTTTTATATTATGCAACTTCAACACAAAACTATGCACCAAAACACACACACACCAACACACACACACACACACACACACACAGCACACACACCACAACGCGCGCGCGCGTCATTCAAGTTCTCAAATGTTATCATTCGGTCACATGTAAATAGATCATTTGTTTAGGAAAGTTGGATGGACATGGGATAAAACTCTTTTTATGTTCTAGCACAGTCTAAAATTTTTTGGGGTCCTATATCCGTCTTCCAGATGCAAAATTTCATAGACCGACGTAAGAGTATGCTCCTGCGCTTCACAATCATCTGCCGCCTTTCGAACTGCTCTTTTGTCAAACAACACATTTCAAACTACTCTGACTCTCGCCACAATCTTGCTACAAGACTTTCACCACCTTGTTCCAACACCTTCTTGCTCTTCACATTAGACTTCCATACCAACTGATAAAAAGAGAAAGTTTAAAATGGACTCATGAAAACATCGGGTAAAATCCTTGCAGCGCTTTATTTACATTGAGGCTTCTGAGCCTTCTGAACGCAAAAGAGACCCTTGATTGACATTTCTTGTGGATAAAATTAGTATTTGCTAATAAAATTTAATTTTGTCATCAATTATTGTACCTAGATATCTATACTACTCGCTCACACTTTCAACTTTCTCCACCGCTGATATAAAGGTCTGGGAACACTGGGGGATTTTTCCTAAATCGATTCAGCGATTCTTTTTGTCTTTTGAACCTTTTTGGTTGAGATATTGTCTTCACACCAAGCAAGCAAACATATTCACACGATCACAGTACAAGAATGAGAGTTTGACAGATCTTGAAGGCAAGAGTCCATGCAGAAGATTTCACAAAGGAGTACATCATTGCCAGTACAATCATTTGTGTATAGAGTAAACAACACAGTGAAAGAACAGTAACCTGAGGAGAGCCAGTAGATGTGTTTACCAGAAGAGATGAAATAGCATGCTGAAAAATCGAACAGACTGTGACCATGACAGGCAACCAATTATCCACAGAACAAGATGAGGATTAACATCATAAGACAACAGTTTTGGGCCATTAAGTGTGGCTGATAAGTATGAAGGCAGAAGAGAAATCAATGAACATATGCGAACAAATGAACCAGGCTTTTCTAATGAGAGTAAGCTTGTGGAGGAGGGTAGAGTGGGCAAATCAACAGTCCTTCGGTTTGGCTTGTATGCGAATTGATTTGGATCTTGATACGAGCAGTTTCTAGAATTATTGTTTTAAGAATAGTCTTTCAAAACAATCATAACAAGCGAAGTGAGAGCAACAGGGCGGTACTCATTGAGAGAGACAGGTTTGTTTTTCTTAGTTAGCACTGGACAAATAAAAAGAATTTATCCATCAAGTCAGGCACACAACAATCTTTTACAGACCATGAAAACAATACACTAAAACCATTGCACAGCTGTGACGCACAGGAGTTTAAACCGTCCACCCAATATTTATCAGGACCTACAGCTTTCTTTGTTTTCAGCTAAGAAACAGGGTCACTACTCTTGTGCCTCAATCGTCACACTTTCATTATCATTTCTCTCCAGAAAACACTACTAGAATCATCATTTAACTTGTTCGTACAAGTTTTTCTGTTACTTTCTGTAGCTTATCTTTCAATTGTCCACGTTCAAAACGGCAATAAAATTTTGTTTAGCTTTTCCGAAAACTCTTTCTGTTCTTCTACAAGCCATGACTGATGCGGGATTGTATGTTTTTGTGACCTGTGAGAGTTTTATAAACCCTTTCCATGCATCAGCCATGTTTCCTTTGTTGAAATTTGAGATTCCTACTTTCTCTTATAAACAGTCCGCGTTCTTAAATTTCTTTAGCAATACTTTTTGAACCGATTTTCTGTCTGGTTTACTACCAGTCTGAAAAGCAGCTTTCTTTTTATTGGAGAATCACTTTAAGGATTTTGTAATCCAAGGTTTATTGTAGGAAATATTTGTACTATCTTTTGGGGATGATCAGATCTTCACAATAAAAGATAGTAACTCGACAAGACATCGTAGCTCCACTAACAGTGTCACATGAAATTATAAAAACTTCCATTCAGTACATTCAAAACATCCTCTCCAATTCTTCTTCTAGCACTTTCAAGGCGTCACACTTTCACACATTTAGTAATAATAGGGCCAGTCTGTATTGTTGGGTCATACGAGGCAAAAAGGAAAATAGTATCATGTCTGAATTTCCAATGGATGAAGAGCTATGGTTTGTAGGCGTGAGGTATGTTGCCATTAGCACAGATCAATAGTTTTGTTTGTGGACGGGTGGCACATGTAAACATATTGAAAAAGGGCAGGAAGAGAAGTACACAGTCCACAGTGATTATAATCACCCAACACAAGATTCGGTGCATTTTTTCAGGATTGATCAGCTCAGATGAACGGACAACTTCACGATGTCAGCGGGCAGCCACGTGCAGCACAGGCGAGGGTGGACATAACACCACTGTCACAAACAGCTGGCCGAACTCAGCGCGCAAAGTATCGAGGTCGGAGCGACATCCGATAGCAGTTCAAACTCCGGCGTGCAAAGCTGCTTTCGCACTGTCCACATGACACCTGTCACATCCACTTCTCGTTTTATGTACAGGGCACACGCCCGCCGCCACTGTTTTTACCTGTTAATGTTTTAATCTCTGACTTTTTCCGGTAGGGCACACCAAAACATCAATTCTAATGCTGTCGTTCGGTGATATTGGTCGCAAAACCAGGTTTCAGTAAAGGCCATTACACAAGTGTCTCAAAATCTCTCCATAAAACGGGTATAAAAACGCTAAAAGTTCATCAAAGTTGACATTTCTTCCGTTAGGTCTAGTGGGATCGCACATTGGATAGGAATCACGGAGGGAAGGGGTTGGTCTGTCTTGTTTCGTCTCTTCATCTTCTCACCCTCCTCTACATCCTCTCTGTCTTCGTCTGTGGTGTTTGTCCAGTGTTGTGGTCAGTGTCCTCTTCTATCTTCATTGATCTCAACTGGAAATCTTGGAAATTGCGAGTAAAAAACATGTCATAGGGGTCCCTTAAAAATATTAACAGTCTCTTGAATATTTCAGATTTTCTGTACCTGTACCTTGCCTCACGCGCCATGCAGAACAAGATTGCACATCACGCAAATATTTCACACCCAAACTATCACAGGCACAAGCACCAAACTTCCGAAATCCATCTTTGCGAACATCATTTCTTCACTGAGCACTGACAAAAACTCATCGCCGCTACTGAAAACTGTAGACATGAACACGAACACCAGAAATCACAGAGCGTTGACACTGCGCTGCCACCACGTGAACGCACAACACACTTTTATGTTATTGCGTAAGTGCTTAAACCAGGAAAGCAGCGAGCAGATGAACTGACCGGTATGACTGGTATGCAAATCACATTCCATTTCGTTGGTTACACCATGCTATCAAAGTCACAATCCATTCCTTGACTACTCCATGCCATCAAAGTCACATTCCATTTCATTGTCTACTCACATGCTATCAAAAGTCACAATTCCTTTCATTGGTCTACTCCATGCCATCAAAGTCACATTCCACTTCTTGTCATACTCATGCCATCAAAAGTCACATTCCATTTTCACTGGTCTACTACATGCTATCAAAGTCCACATTCATTTCACTGGTTTACTCCATGCCATCCAAGTCCCCATTCCATTCCTTGGTCTACTCCATGCTAATCAAATCACATTCCATTCAATGGTCTACTCCCATGCTAATCAAAGCCACATTCCATTTCATTGGTCTACTCCATGCTATCAAAGTCACATTCCATTTCATTGGTCGACTTCCAAGCTATCAAAAGTCACATTCCCCTTCCTTGGTCTACTCCATGCAATCAAAGTCCCATACCATATCACTGTCCTACTCCATGCTATCCACTGAGTGCATTTGGGCCTTACTTATTTCCGTTCTTTTCGTATTAAACGCAATCTGAAAAGTGAGTGTAAATATCTTTATCTTTTGCTGTAAATGTGTCTTGAAGGAGAAAATAAAAAAAAGGGAAAAATTGTATCTTAGAAAACGTTGTTTGACGAAGTGCACGACTTGTTACTTTACTTTATTTGATTCGTTGTGCAAGTGTCTTGCCTGAAAAAGTTGATATAGCCACTCCGTGAAATGAGAGCGAGAGAGAGAAAGAGAGAGAGAGAGAGGCGAGAGAGAGAGAGAGAGAGAGAGAGAGAGCGCCGTACAGTATTTTCTTGATAACCAGTTTCCTTTCCTGATAAGACCAAAAGAATGTTACGGCTTTTGGTACGGTTTTTTACGTTTGCTGATAGGAGTGTACTTTTATGTGTTTTCATGGAAACGGTAATCATAATATAGCCTTGAGTCACATTCGAGTTGTAAATGACTCGTCCGAAAAACGATCGCGATCAAAACTGTCGTAACCAACTGTCAACGCTCGGGTGATATCAATGGAGGAAGGACTAGCGCACACCCAAACACACTCACAGCTTGCTTACGATCTCATTCATATATCATGCATTCGTCACAATCAAACCACTAGTAAAGTCTATAACGTTAACTACACATGTCATAAACGAACCATCAATGCATATGGAATCAAACAAATAAAACATTCTCTCTTTCCTGAACTTCCACAAAATCATTTTCTAAAACATCATTCTAAACTAACCCCGGTTATAAATAGATTCTAATTTTTATTTACCTGGCCAGTATCTTAACTATTCACGAATCATGGCCTTTTCTTTTCTTTTCTTTTTCTTTTCACTGTCACTTTCACAAACACGACACATACACTGCCTGGGCACTGGTTTTGGTCTAGATGCGCCCTGGTCAGGTGAGACTGGTTCTGCGTGTCTGTGGTTCTGCTTTGCAAGTGACGCTGCCAGGTATGAGCGAACCCCCGTTAGGGATAGAACAGGTGACTATCAACATCGATCTGTTCTCCTTTCTTTCTTCTCCTTAACGCATTGCACTCTCTCTCTCTCTCATCTCTCTAGTACCTGCTCTTATCAAATGGACATGGTTGCTTTTCTTTCTTTTCTCTTTTCTTTTTCTTTTTCTCTTCATTAGTTAGCAACTCTCATCTCTCTTCCACTCTCACCTCAATCCTTCTCTCCAGACTATCTCGTGCTAATCTCTCAACTTGGTTTCTCATCTCTCCCTCCCCTCATCTCTCTGCGCTTCTCCCTCAGAGATAGACACTCAGACGGCTCCTCTGCTCTCTGTCTCTCTGTTCGTTCTCCCCCATCTCCGGCTCCGTTCTCTCACTCTCTCATCCCTCTATTGTGTTCCGATCTGTCAACAAGGGCGAGTACCATTGGACAGTAATTTTTACCCGAAGTTATCTCCCTCTAATTCCATTGGATATTCCAAACAACAGTCAACGCCTACACACCTTACCTCTGTGGTGGTCAATTGTCCATTTAATTGATTACTAGATTTCACCCCCACCACACACTAAACCTTCCCCCTTCCCTACTTAAACCTGGCGCCGTGTGCTTAAGTCGTGGCACAGTCAGTGTAAATTGGCCAGATGAGTCTGACAGGCGCTACGACCTCGTCTCGCTAACATCGAGGCGTCGGTCAAAGCTGCTTACCGTATAGCCGGACAGACCGTCTTCCTGAAGCCTCTCCGCAAAAGCTAATTGGCCGACCCGACCCCATGGGCCCGTCCTATCGACGCCTAAATGATTGAGTTGAATGCTTATGTCCGAACAAATTGGCTGGCGAACTCCACAAGTTGGGTTGTTTTCATTTTTTGTCCGTGGACAGTATCCCCATTGCAAAAGACCATGCTCCCGCAATGTCTCAAAACAACGGTACAAAAAAACAACAACCGAATTTGCTGACACACAGCTACACGTTGCAAAGTTTTTAAAATACATTACAACCTACGGTTTATAAGTTATAAATACATCATTAGTGAATACCACTCCAATGAGTTATCATTGACGTGTGGCCTCTGCGTATTTTTCAACTCATTTTATAACGACCTCTGTGCCAGCTTAATGCGATTCCCCTACCTGCGGATTTGCCATATCTTCTCTTCACAATTCATATGAAAACACAAATAATATGATCACGATCCATGGACACTTCACGTGAGGAATCTCCATGCCTCACTTATTGCAAATAATGCATCACTACACAAGCGGACTGTAATGCACCAAGCATAACTACATTCCCATGAACAAGTCTCACAAAGAAAATATGAACAAGTCTCACACAGAAAAATTGAACCATAGCCAACTGGAAGGAACCCAATCCAATCAACATATCTGTAACCACACATATTATCAACAAAGTACCCCCCGGATATGACTGACCTTCCTCTGATTTGCAGCTTGCTAACTACACGCTTAAATGTCAGCTCCGACATTCTGTCGACCTGGGATGTAGCTAGCACT
Organism: Conus ventricosus; assembly: GCA_018398815.1. NCBI lineage: Eukaryota > Metazoa > Mollusca > Gastropoda > Neogastropoda > Conidae > Conus > Conus ventricosus. The sequence continues at coordinate 7,149 of JAFLJL010016190.1, forward strand.
CGATACCTGTAGGGCTGCAGTGCCATTGCCCAACGCAAACCCTGCTGTTTTTTCTTTCAGCTGTGCCTCCTGCAGAAATTGAGTGGTTGGTGATCTGTCTCTATCACGAACTCTTCCCATACAAGTATTTGTGGCACTTCTGCAACCGGCCACACGACACTAAACACTCCTTCTCCACCTGTTGCTACCCTTCTTCACACTTTGTCAACTTCCTGCTAGCATATCTCACAGGAAACTCGACCGTCTTCATGCCTCACTGCAACAATACTGCACCTCTCCCACCACCTGAGCACTGACCGCAACAAAAATGATTGGACATATCTGGTAGCTTCAATGGGCGGGAACCTATCTTTCCCAGCACCGTCTGCAGTGGCTTGTCAGCGCGTCTGACCATTCGTACCACCTGCCGGTTTGCCCTGACTAACCAAATCAACTGAGAGGAGACTCGTGATTGCTGCGAATTTGGCACAATCCCTATAGAACCCAATAAAACCTAGCAGACTCCTGACTATATCTGTTTTGGTCTTTGGTCTCACTGAATTCATCATCTTCTCCACCTTTTCCATCTTTCCGTCTGCTTTGTGTCGCGGCCTTACCGACAACAAAACCTAGGAACTCCAGGCTTGGAAAATCCAATCCTGGCACTTTGTTGGTCTGCTGTGAGAATGGCTTTCCTCAACCTCTTCTAAAACTGCTTCCTAGCTGCTCATATGCTCCTCCCATGTCTCGGATGCTATCAGAATGTCATCCATGAAATCACAACGCCTCCAATCCGTCAGTAACTTCCTCATCATCCGAGAGAAGACTGCAGGCGCGTTGACCAAACCAAAAGAAGACTCACGCCACTGTATAGGCCCCATAGGATGGAAGAAATGCTGTGGATTCCTTTGAGTCCTCACTTCAGGGCTTATTTGCCAGTAACCCTTGCTCAGATCTAATCCTGTAAATACTGCTCTTGCATGTGCGATCGAGCGAACAGGTCTTTCCATGTTTGGTAAGGACCTCTGCACGACCTTGGTGACACTGTTCCGACGTCTATAGTCGACACAGAATCGATGCACACCATGACTTTTCCATCACTAAGACGACGGTGCAATATATATGATTTGGACGTTCAATCACCCCAAGTCCAACATCTTTCTACCCTCCTCCTCGATCACTTGCTTGGGCCATATGGGATTCGGGTAGGCTTTCAACGATTACGGGTTTCTGTGATGTCAACTCCAAACGGTACATGTCTCTCAGTTGTCCTGCCTGGTTTATCAGTCAGGGACGCCCTATTTAAACCCCTGTTCTAGGAGTCCCCCTAACTTCCTCCTGTCTCCTACTGTCTAGCCCTTCGTACAGTGACACATCCCTGTATGACTCTACCCCTGGAAACTCCGGCAACAAAAATCTCTCCTTCTTCTGCTGGGTCTCCCTCACCTCCATCAATGATTGCTGCTGCGCCTATGTGCAGACTCCTCACCTGAATATAATATTGCGCGTAACTTTGCCATGGAAAAGTTTTGATTTCCCATTCACATCGAATTTCGTAGTCCCTGATCTACCTATTCAATGGGGAGTGAATGGTCCTTCCAATGCATCAGCAGCTGTTGTGATCCGTGGGAAGCAGTAACAGGACTTGTCTCCACCTTGAAGAATTGCTTTCCTCACCATCCGTCATACTGCGTCTTCTGGGACGACCCTAGCCTCCTGCAAACTCGCCCTTGCGACCCTTACATGTCTCCTCGAGCCTATTGCGTAAGTCTAACCACATACTGATATGTGGTTTTGACTTCTTCTTCGACTCCTGTTCTCCGGGACCACAGCTCTTTTGAGAATGCACACTGGTCCCCGAACTGTACCGCCCATACAAGCAACTCTAATGCGAAAAGCCTGTGTCTTTTCCTGAGGGGCTTCCCTTAGAGCAAACATGCGCGGAATGTAGGCGGACCCAATTCTGCTGGCCTTTCCTCACAGAGCTTCTTTACAGATGCCTTCAGCACACCGTTGAATCTTTCCCACCAACCATGCATTGTGGGATGTAAATGGGTATGAGCAGCTGTGTGATCCCTAGCAGCCTTGTTGACCTCCCCCTCACGCCTGAGGAGAACTGTGCCCCCCTGTCAACTGAGAATTTGTGCTGGCAACACCCACGCGAGAAAAGAAGGGTCCCTAGCCAGCCCTTCAGCGACCTGTTGCGTATCAACGCCTTTCACTGCAACCGCTTCTGGGTATCTGGTCGCGTAGTCCAACCAGCGTTCACCATACCTGTGCTCCACCTTTGGAACAGGGCGCGATTGGTGCCATCAGATCAACACAGCCCCCCTAACTAATGGTGTGTCCAATTAAAGGAGGCTGTTTACGAGAGGCCCATCCTCTTCACCCCTCCTTGTGGCTGACCTTGACAACACGTCACATGACATCAGAAACCCGCTTGATTCTGCCATTGCTCCTGGCCAATGATCGTCATCAAAGTTACGTCAGCTGTTTTGGGCTGGTGCCGAGAGGACCCGCCATGAGCGAACTCGTGACCCACTGTAACATGACAGTGTCACGATAACCTGCTGTTACCACTAACTGAGTGGTCACCTTACCTGTCTTCCCCTTGTGAACACTCGGATAAAACAGCCCGCCTTTTCACAAGAAATGCTGTCTCAACCTCCTCTAACGCTCCTGTTTCTCTCCACCTCTTGCCATCTCCCAAACTTTCACGAGCGAAGGGTCTTGTTCCCGGCGCTGCCTAAACCATCAAGGCGACACGTCTTGCCCGACTTCCTTCCTGTAACAACTAACGGTTTAACAACCTTTCCCTCCTTCTTGCTCCGTGTTTTGAACTGCTGCCCCTGTAGCATCAACAACTCAGGATCCCCTGGATCCTTGCAACCTGGAATAATTCCGATGATCACAGCATGAAGGGGTTTTTCTCCATCACCAACGCAGACAACCGCCTGAGAAGTAAGGGTACGTACTTCTATCTAGCACCTAGGAAACTCCCTCACAGTGGCCGTCGATTAGAGTACTGTCCTGGATTTGCCCTGTCCAAATCCCCTGTTATCGGGACCAGCGTTGTTCGTACTACACACCGCATGAACAACCATGCTCTCGTAACACTTTCACCCTCTCTGCCACCACCCTTCGTCCACTGGTACAACCACTCACCTAGTGCCCTCCATCCCTGACACTGACTGCTGTCCAGTGCTTAGCCATAGCTGCACTCCACCCTCTTTCAGACTGAAAATCCCCTTTGGTTCCACTGCAGGTCGTTTCCCTGACGAGACCCTTATCCACCTCTTGCAAGGCTGCTGCCTTCTGGACCTCATGCGACAATCCCTCGCCACCATGTCCCTTCTTGTACAAATGAACACCTAATGTCCCTTTGACCCTTCCTTCTGCTGCCCCACAAACTGGTTTGCCAGACTTTGCAAAATCTCCCCTAGTCTCCTTTGCACTCTTCACCCTGTGCCTAGCACCTGTTTCTCCTGCACCTTTAGTGCCCAAACGTGCCTCTCTATACACCCTGTCGAACTTCTACAACTCCCCTGTCTGTCGCCTGTGCTGTCTCTCTTTTCAAATGTATGGTTAACTCAGGGCCGCAACCTGACAAAATCTGTTTCTTTCATACTATCTCTTTCAAATTCAGCGAACTCCTTTTTCGTACCACTCAACTCTAACCACTTCTCAAAATAGTGATCTAAAACGTCACCAAACTAGTGTACGTATCTCACTGCTTGTAATTTAGCTGAACGAAATTTCTTCCTGAACCCTTCCCTCTGTGAGGTCAAATCCTTTCATCAACGATTCCTTTCAACAGCGCCGAAATCAGATTGGGTGTCTGCTGGCAAGCATTGAAAATTCTGTAATGCCCTTACCCTCCAATAGCGCTGACAAAATGATGCCCACTCTTCTGAGGCCAACCCTGACTGGTCGCAAACGTTTTCGAAACGACTGATGTATGCATCAATCGAATCGGTTTCCTTCCGAATTTTGGCAACTGGGTCGGGGGGCCAATAGCTGCGGCACAGAGTCACTGAAAGTGAACTCCCCATCCTCCGGGGGTCTCCCTTTGTTTTCCTCAACCTTTTCTAACTCTAAATTGGAACCTTTAATCTTTTCCGTTTCCCTATTCCTTTCTTTCTGTCTCCTGCGCTTTCCCTTAGTTCTTTCTGTTTCCTGCGCTTCCTTAGTCCTTCTGTTTCCTGCTTCATTCTTTCTGTTTCCTGCGCTTCCCTTATTCTTTCTGCTCCTGCTTCATTTCTTTCTGTTTTCTTCCTTTAGCCTGATTATCATTAGCCTGAATCCTTAATCTTTCCTGTTCCTGCGCCTATAGCGATACGGCGTCTTTCCCGCACGTTCATCCCTTTCCAACTTTTGCAGTTTTCAACGAATGCTCGCAACTCCTTCTCCCTAAATAGCCTAAGTCACGAGTCAACACTCACAAGTTGTTTCAATAGGGTGTTCTTTTCTTCCGCCATATATCTCTTTCTTTTTGTTTTTTTTTTTGACCAAAGATTATATTCCTACGACAGCCACACTGGTGGTTACCCGACACGAGTGACCAATAGCACAATCCTATGAATGATAATATTAGCTTGGGACAACGAAGTTAGTTTTTTATATAAGTACGCCCATCGCCTGACCCAACTATGAGAGCGAATTAACAATCTGTGCGAAAATAAGTATTCTCTTGGGCTGAAATCCAAGCACTAGTAATTAACTATCTGGCAGCAAATGCAAGCCTAGTATTTAACTACTTGGGGAACATACAGTAAGACAACCTCCACCCCTTCCTTATGGATTACAATCCTCGAATCCCACCCAGCATCCCCCTCTCTGAGAAGTTGAACAATTATAATAAATGGGCCAGAATTCTGCAGGGGCTCGCCAATAAATTGTCACTCTCGGTGATATCAGTGGAGAAGACTAGAGCGCACAGCCCAAACACACTCACAGCTTTGCTACGATCTCATTCTATATCATGCATTCGACACATCAAACCACTAGTCAAGTCTATAACTTTACTACACATGTTCATAGAACGAACATCAATGCATATGGAATCAAACAAAATAAAACATTCTCTCTTTCCTGAAACTTCACAAAATCTTTGTCTAGAAAACATCAATAACGAACCCGGGTATAAATACTTTCTACCTTTACCAGGCCGGTGATCTTAAACTATTCACGAATCACTGTCCTTTTCTTTTCTTTTCTTTTTTCTTTTCACTGTCCACCTTCAACAACACACACACTGCTGGCACGGGTTGGTCTGATGGCGCCTGTCAGTGAGACTGTTTGGCGTTGGTCTGTGTTCGCTTGGCGAAGTGAACGCTGTGCCTAGGTATGAGGTCGAACCCCCGTTAGGATAGAACAGTGACTATCACCATCGATCTGTTCTCCCTTTCTTCTTCCTGCATTAAACGCATTGCACTCTCTCTCTCTCTCCTCATCAAGTCTCTCTTATCAAATGGTCATGGTTTGCTTTTCTTTTCTTTTTTCTTTTCTTTCTTTACTTCTTCATTAGTTACCAACTCTCTCTTCTCTCACATCTCTCCTCAGTCCTCCTCGCCAGCTATCTCGTGCTAATCTCTCAACTTGTTCTCTTCTCTCCCATCCCCTCATCTCTCTGCTCTTCTCTCCTCAGAATTACACCAACCTCTCTCTCTCTGTCTCTCTGTTCGTTCTCCCTCTCCCCTCACTTCTCCCGTTCACTCACTCTCGTCAATCCTCTTATGGTTTCGCGATCTGTCCAACAAGGGCGATACCATTGTCAGTATTTTTACCCGAAAGTTATCTCCCTCTAATTCCATTGGATATGCAAATCATACAGTCACGGCTTACAACACCTTACATCCTGTGGTGGTCAATTGGCTTTTAATTGATTTAGCTAGATTTCACCCCCACCAGAAGGGGGGGGGGCACACTATACCTTCCCCCCTTCCCTACTTAACACTGCGCCGTGTGGCTTAAGTCGTGGGACACGGTCCAGTGTAAATTGGCCAATTGAGTCTGAGCCAGGCTGCTAAACGACTCGTCTCCGCAACATCGAGGAGTCGTTCAAAGCTGCCATTACCGTATAGCCGACAGACCTTCTTCCTGAAGCCTCTCCGCAAGCTTAATTGGCCGACCGACCCAGGCCCGTCTATCTACCCTAGAATTGTTTGAGTTAAGCTTATGTCCTAACAAAATTGGCTGGCGACTCCCCATGATGGGTTGTTTCATTTTTTGTCCGTGAACACCAACCCTTTTGACGAGTTTGTTGGGGCCTTTTTATCCGTTCGACAGTGAGAAATTCACTCAGAGTTCAGACCTTCATTATCTTCTTTTGTTTTTTTCTTTAAAGTTTTTTTTTTTCACGTGAGATCGTTTTGGTTATGCGGTAGGAAAACTTTTTGATACGCAAACGTTTAACATTTTCAGTATTTGGAAATAGATTAACGTTCTTGGCGTGTGTGCGTGTGGCGTGCGCGCGCGCCAGCGCAGCGCGCGCGTGTGTGTGTGTTGTGTGGTGGGTGTGTATGTGTATGTGTGGTGTGTGTGTGTGTGTGTGTGTGTGTGTGTAGTGTGAGTGTGTTGTGGTGTGTGTGGTGTGAGTATGCGTGCTGCGTGCGTCCGTGCGTGCGTGGCGGCGGTGTGTGTGTGTGAGTGTGTGTGTGTGTGTGAGTTGTGTGTGTGTGTAGCACCCTTTATTTCCATACCTCATGGAATTCCGAGAGAAATCTAGATTTTGGCAACGAGGTTATATTCTCCTTGAGTTTATTGCGTTCGTTTATGATGTGGTATCGGTTGTAAATTTGTATACAAATGATGCCTTTAGGGGCTTTTGGACTGAGTAACTGGTCATATCTTAAGCTTACTATTTCAGTTATATGGGTCTCAACGGTAAGCAATTCGTGATGATGATAATTATTTCGGGCGTCCCGTTGAAGGTAGTATCACGGGAAACACAGTGTCACGAAAGCTTGTACTGTACTTCTTCTCTGCGACCAGGCTGATACTCCTCCTGCGAATCACACCCTCTATGGACAGACAAGTATAACCCCAATCTAAACCCAACAGAGGGAGTGAAGTTTTGTGTGTATGAAACCCCTTTAACTACAAAGAATAAAATAGAAACAAACATAAAAAAAGGGGCTATTAATTTTTGGAATTCAAAAATTGGGAAAAGGGGTAAAAAACATTTTTCTCCCCCCCTTTTTCCTTAAAACTTTCACAAAAACATTTATCTAAAACATCATAAACAAACCGGGAATAAATAAAAAAATTTTTTTCCCCTGAAAAAAAAATAATTTTCAAAAACTTTTCCCCCGGGAAATTTTTTTCACTTTCCGGGGGAAAAATTTTTTCCCCTTTCCTTTTTTTTTTTTTTTTCTCACTGTCATTTTCAAAACCGAACAACTGCTGGCACTGTGTTGGTCTGCTTGCCCGGTCAAGTGGACTGCGGGCACTGGCAGGGATGCTGGCTTGGTCGGGTTGGGACTGCCGAGAAATGGCGGGCCAAGTATGAGGTGAACCCCCCGGTTCAGATAGAACGTGACTATAAACATCGATTGTTCCCTTTTTTTCTTCTGCATTAACGCATTGCACTCCCCTTCCCCCCTATCACTCTAAAAATGGAAATGGTTCTTTTTTTTCCTTTTTTTTCTTTCTTTTTCTTTTCATTATTAGCAACCTCTTTTTCCAAATCTCTCTTTAGTCCCCCCTTTCAGATAATCTGGTGCTAAGCTCAAATTTCACCCCTCTATCTTCTGTCTTTTCTGAGAGACTACACCCCCAGAACCTCTCTCTCTCTCTCTGTTCCCTGTTCGTTCCCCCCACTTCCCCCCCGTTCTCTACTCTCAACCTTCTTATTCCGTTCCGATTTTCCCAAAAAGGGGCAGTCCCTTTGGTCATTTTTTTCCCCCGATCCCCGAAGTTATCCCCCTTAATTCATTGGATATTCAAATCGGGACAGTCACCCCTAACGCCTTTACTCCTTGGGGTCAATTGGTCATTTAATTGATTAGCAATTTCACCCCCACCAACACTCCCTTCTCCCTCCCCTTTCTGCTTTAACCGCGACCCCCACTAAAAATGGCGCGGGTTCCCCAAAAAAATTGGCTGATGACCTGACCCGGCGCTACGACTCGTCTCCTAGACATCGAGGCGTCGTCAAAGCCTTGCCCGTCTAGCCGGGACAGCCCGTCCTGGGGGGACCCTCCCCCCAAATGCTTAAGGGCTGGATCCAACCCAGGCCCGCTATGTGGCCCCCAAATTTTTGGTTAGAGCTTAGTCCAAAAAAACCGGACCACACTTGGGTTGTTCTATTTTGACCGTGACAATCACATCATCATCTTCTTCTTCTTCTTCTTCTTTTCTTTTCTTCTTCTTCTTCTCCAAACAGGGATTGTTTTACTGTGGAAACACTAAAGCCCTTTTCCACAAAAAAGGGGTTAATTCAAATTAAAATTTCCAAACGACTTTATTATCAAAACGTGAAATTTAATTGGCAACGTTTTTTTGTTTTAAAACACTAACAAAATTTACATATCCAATAAAACGCTTTCTATTTAGTCATTTTATATTTTGCACTTCAACAAAAACATGCCCCAAAACCACACACACACACACCACACAACAACCACACACACCCACACACACACAAACATCGCGCGCGCCGTCAGTTCAATTCTCAATTTTTCTTTCGTCACATGTAAAAAGATCTTTTGGGTTTAGAAGAGGGAGGGACTGGGAAAAAACTCTTTTTTTCCCTGCACTTTAAAATTTTTGGGGCCTAAACGTTTTCCCAGAGGGCAAAATTCATAGTACCACAAAGGGTATGGGCTGTCGCCACAATCTCTGCCCCTTTCGAATGCTCTTTGTTAAACAACACTCAAACTACTCTGCTCTCCCCAAAATTGCTACGACTTTACCCCCTTGTTCAACAATCTTGCCTTCCTTTAGATTTTCCATACCAACAGAAAAAAGAAAAAGTTAAGATGGACTCAAAAAAACACTGTAAAATCCTTGCAGGTTTTTTATTTACTTGAGGTTTTTAGTTCTAAACCAAAAAGATCCTTGATTGACATTTCTTGGGGAAAAATTAGTTTTTGCTAAAAAAATTTAATTTGTCATCAATTTTGTCCTGTACTATACTCGCTCCACTTTTCAACTTTCCCCCGTTTAAAAAGTCTAAAAACTGGGGGATTTTTCCAAAAATCGCACATTTTTGTCTTTTGAACTTTAGGTTGAGAAATTGTTTTCACACCAAGCAGCAAACTATCACACATCACAGTACATAAAAGGGGAAGTTTGACAGATTTTGGAGGCAAGTCATCAGAATATTCAAAGGGGAAAGTAGATCTTTGCCAGTACAATCATTTGTGTATAGAGTAAACAACACGGGTGAAAGAACAGTCCCTTGAGGGAGCATAGAGTGTTACAAAGAGATGAAATAGTTTGCGAAATCGAACGACTGTGACCTATTGACAGGAAACAAATTTACCACGAACAAATGAGGTTTAAAAATTTCATAAGACAACATTTTTTGGGGCCTTTAAAGTGAGGGCGGTAGTTTAAAGGGCAGAAAGAAATCAATGAAAAATATCGAACAAATAAACCGGGTTTTTTAAAATGAGAGTAAGCTTTGTGGGGGAGGGTAAGTGGCTCATCTCCTTGGGTTTTGGCTTTATGCAATTGATTTGGATCTTGATGGGGGCAGTTTCAAGAATTTTGTTTTAAAATGAGTCTTTCAAAATTTCATAAAATAGAAGTGAGCAAGGGCGGTAACTTTGAGAGAGACAGGTTTGGTTTTTTTGGCACGGGAAAAAAAAAATTTTTTTTCCCAAGTCGGGCCACAACAATCTTTTACAGACCATAAAAACATACCAAAACTTCACAGCTTGACGCACGGGTTTTTTAAAAACCCGTCCCCCAAATTATCGGACCTACACTTTTTTTTGTTTTCAGCTTAAAAAACGGGTCTTACTTCTTGTGCCTCAACTTCACATTTTATTACAGTTTCCCCAAAAACCTACTAAATATCATGTAACTGTCTAAAATTTTTTTCGTTACTTTCTGTAGTTTATCTTTCAAATTGTCACGTTAAAAAAGGAATAAAATTTTTTAGTTTTCCGAAAATTTTTTCTTTTTTTTAAAGCCATGACGTGCGGGATTGTTTGTTTTTTTTTGACCGTGGATTTTTTAACCCCTTTCCCATCACAGCCATGTTTCCTTGTTAAAATTTGAGTTTCACTTTCCTTTTTATAAACTTTTCCGCTGTTTTTTAATTTTCTTAGAAAAGTATTTTTAAACCCGTTTTTTCTGTCTGGTTTACCCCATCAAAAAGCAGCTTTTTTTTTATTGAAATCATTTTAAAGGGTTTTTTGTAACCAAGGTTATTGTTGGGAAAATTTTTACTATTTTTTGGGGGATGATCGATTTAAAAAAGATATGTAACTCGAAAAGACATCGGAGCTCCACAACAGGTACATGAATTTTTAAAAACTTCCCATTCATACATTCAAACATCCTCTCAATTTTCACCTTTCGGCGTCCACACTTTCACACATTTATAATAAAAGGGACTGTTTTTTGGGGTTATCTGGGGAAAAAGGGAAAATGTATCAGGTTGAATTTCCAATGGGATGAAAGCAAAGGATTTGTGGGCGGGGTTTTTTTCCCATAGCAAAGATAAATAGTTTTGTTTTGACGGGTGGCACTGAACATATTGATATAGGGCGGGAAAGAAAAGTACATAAGTCACGGGTTTTTAAAAATCACCCAAAAAGATTCGGTGACAGGATTGATCAGGCAAGAACGGACAACGTCCGATGTCGCGGCGCACGTGCAGCACAGGGGGAGGGGGGAAAATAACCCCTGTCAAAACAGCGGCCGAACCACCGGCAAGTATCGAGGTCGGGCGACCAGATAGCAGTTAAAAACCCGGCGTGCAAAGCTGCTTCGCACTGTCACATACCCCTTACACCACTTCTTGTTTATGACAGGCACACGCCGCCGCCCTTTTTTTACCTTTATTGTTTATCTCTGTCTGCCTTAGGGCAACCAAAACCATCAATTCTAATGCGTCGCGGTAAAATTTTGTAAAAAACCGGGTTTTCTGTAAAGATTAAAAGTGCCTTAAAAATCTTCATAAAACGGGTAACGCTAAATTTCTCAAATTGACATTTCTTCCGTTGGGTTTTGTGATCGAAATTGGATGAATACGGGGGGAAGGGGGTGGTTGTTTTGTTTCGTTCAGTCTTTTCTCACTCCCCTCTACATCCCCTGTTTCGTCTGTGTTGTTTGTATTTGTGGTCAGTGTCCTCTTCTATTTCTTGATCTCAACTGGAAAATATTGAAATTGCGGGGGAAAAAAGTCATAGGGCCCTTAAAAAAATTTTAAAACATCCTTAAATATTTCAATTTTGGTACCTGTCCCTTTGCCACCGCCTTGCTGAAAAGATCCCAAATCACGCAAAAATTGCCAAAAACTATCACAGTCACAAGCACCAAACATTCCCAAAAATCCCCTTTGCAACATCATTTTCACTGAGACTGAAAAACTCATTGCCACTGAAAACGTAGACTGAAAACGACCGGGAAATCAAAGCGGCCACAGGGGTGCCCCCGTAGCCCAAAACCACTTTTAGTTATTGCGTAAGTGCTAAAACCCGGAAACAGCGGCAAAAACTGACCGATGACTGGTATGCAAAGTCACTTTCCCATTTCGGGGTTTTACCCAGCTATAAAATAAATTTCCCTTTTCCTTTGGTCTACCCCATCCCATAAAAGTCACATTCCTTTTCATTGGTCTACCCCATGCTTCAAAGTACATTCCATTTCATTGGCTGCCCCTCCCACAAAGTCACATTCCTTTCCCTTGGTTACTCCATGCCACAAAGCACTTCCATTTCACGGGTTAACCCCATGCTATAAAAGTACATTCATTTCAGGGTTTACTCCTGCCATAAAAGTCACATTCCATTCTTGGTCACCCCATGCTACAAAGTCAATTCCATTCATTGGTCTACTCAGCTATCAAGTCACATTCCATTTCATTGGTCTACTCCATGCTATCAAATCACTTCCTTTCATTGTTACCCCCTGCTATAAAAGCCCTTCCTTTCCCTTGGGTCACTCCATCATCAAATCCCTTTCCCTTTTTCATTTTACTCCATGTATCCACGATGCATTTTGGGACTTACTTATTTCCGTTCTTTCGTTTTTAAAACGCAATTTAAAAAGGAGGTAAATTCTTTATTTTTGCTGTAAATGTGTTTAAAAGGAAAAAATTTAAAAAAAGGGAAAATTGTATTTTGGGAAAACTTTTGGGTTCGAAGTGCAGACTTGTTATTTTTACTTTGATTAGATTTCGTTGTCAAGTTCTTGCCTGAAAAGTTGAGTATGGCCAAATCCTGAAAGAGAGAGGAGAAAGAAGAGGGGGAAGAAGAGGAAAAGAGAGAGAGAGAGAGAGGCGCTGTCAGATTTTCTAAAACCATTCCTTTTCCGATAAACCCAAAAAAATGTTACGGGCTGTTGGTGACGGTTTTTTTCGTTTTTCTGAAGGGGTTAATTTTTTTTGTTTGCATGGAAACGGTAATCATAAAATTTGCCCTTTTTATCACATTCGATTGGAATGAAGTTTGTCGAAAAAGACGCGATCAAAAAAGTCGTAACCAAAACCCTTTGACGAGTTGTTGGGGGCCTTTTATCCGTTCGAAAAGGGAAAAAGTTCAGTCGATTTCAGATCAAATTTTTTTTCTTTGTTTTTTTTTAAGTTTTTTTTTTTTAGTGAGATCGTTTGGTTACGGGAGGGAAAAACTTTTTTAATACGCAAACGTTTTAACATTTTCAGTATTTTTTAATAGATAATGTTCTTGGGGTGTGTGCGTGGGGAGTGCGTGGCGCGCGCGCGCGCGCGGTGGTGTGTTGTGTGTGTGTGTGTGTTGTGTGTGGTGTGTGTTGGGGTTTTGTGTGGTGTGTGTGTGTGGGTGTGTGTGTTGTGTGGTGAGTATGCGTGCGTGCGTGCGTCCGTGCGTGGTGCGTGCGTGTGTGTGGGGTGTGGTGGTTTTGTGTGTGTGTGTGGTGTGTGTGTGTTGTGGGAGCACCCTTTTTCCAACCCAAGGAACGAGAGAAAAAATTTGATTTTGGCCAACTTTGGTATATTCTCTTTTTTTGCGTTCGTTTTTTGATTTGGTTTTCGGGTTTTTTAATTTTTTTTACAATGATCCCTTTTTGGGGCTTTTGGATGATAACTGGTTTTTCTTAAACTTACTATTTCATTTTTATGGTCTCAGACGGTAAGCAATTCGTGAGAGATAATGTTTCGGGCGTCCCGTTTAAGGGAGTATCACGGGGAAAACAGTGTCACGAAAGCCTTTTAAATGAATTTTTCTTTGCGTAAGGCTGATACCCTGGAACACTCCTATAGGCAACAATTTTTTAATCCCATACCCAACAGAGGGATGAAGTTTTTTGTGTAGACCGTTTTTTTTTATCCCCCCATTAAGGCAGCCATACCCATCTTCGGGAAGGCGCATCTTTTTAACGTGCACCATACCAACGGGCCCAAAATGGCCTTCTCTTCCCAAAGTTTGGGGGGGTTTGACGTTGTGGGGAAAATGTTATGCGGCGTTCCACACGGAACCCCGGTTTTAGCTCTTCGAAGACTTTTATGGGAAAAGGATCGAATGATTTTAACTCCCAGGGAAAAATCCCCCCGTACCGAAACGGCCCCCCGGAGATTCGAAACCCCCAAAACCTTTATTTCAGTCACCAAGAGCATTTCCGGCCCCGTACGACCATTCTGTTGTGTGTTGGGTTTTTCTTTTCGAAGGGGGACAGTTGGTTTCAGGGGTAGGTCTAAGCCCAGTGGGCTGGGTCTTAATACTCTTCCCCGTTGGTAACATTTCCACGAACACCACAAGCTAATGATGTCATTCCAGTTGGCAAATTTTTCCCGAAAACCACAAGTTTTAGACTTTGGGGTAGGGCCGTGGTTTTCACTTCAATGATCGTTGGGGCTAGGGCAGTAGGTTTTTACTTCAATGATCTGTTGGGACTAGGGCCGAGGTTTCACTTTTTGATCGTTGGACAGGTCAAGTTTCACTCAATGATCTGTTGGGGCAGGTCATTGGTTTTTTATTCAAGATTGTTTGGGGCTAGGTCCGAAGTTTTACTTCAAAGATTGTTTTTGGGGCAGCCGTAGGTTTTATTTAAAATCTGTTTGGGGCTAGTCAGTGGTTCACTTTAATTTTCGTTGGGACTAGTCCTAGGTTACTTCAATATTGTTGGGGCTAGGCCCTAGGTTTTTCCTTTAAAGTCGTTGGGACTAGGTCAGTAGGTTTCACTTCAATGGGTTGTTGGGACTGGTCCCCTAGGTTTTTATTTTAATGATCTGTTGGACTAGGCCGAGTTTCATTCAATGATCTGTTTTGGGCTAGGTCGTAGGTTTCCTTCAAAAATCTGTTTTACTAGGTCAGTAGGTTTCACTTCATTCGCAAAAAATTCCACGCGAAGCGGATGCCTGACGAACGGGGCCCTCCTTTTTCAGGAGACTGACACAGCTTTTCGTGTGATATCCTCCGTTCCGAAAGGTGCCCGACAATAGACTATTTAGAAACAACGAATACAAAACCTAAAAGAAAGCCAGAATGGGGACCCAGAAAAGCCAGGAGCGACAAGGAAGGACATTTCCCGACTGTCGCTAAAAAAAAAAATTAAAAAAGTGGAATGAAAGTGGCTTGAAATTCGTTGTTCACAGAAAAATTTAGCCACGAAATGTTTCTGAACATGAATTTAAATAAAACCAAGAAATATTCTTTTTTCACAATTGGGAAAAGAATACTTTCAACATATCTTTTAGAAAGCTAGTTTCTTCCCAAACCTTTTTGGGAAAGGGGTCCAGATAAATTCTTTCTTAAAGTATTGCTGCGGATTCTTTTAAAAAGTTTTTTGAAAACGAATACATGAGGGGAAGTTTTCACCCTTTAATTTTTTTGTTTAAAAAATATTTACAATGTTAGGAACAGAAAAAAAAAACCCCCATGTAGTGTGTTTTCCGTACCCTTTTAAAACAGATATGAATTGAAAATACCATTAAAAAAACATGAAAAATGCAACAAAAAAATTTATTGAGTTAAAGTTATCTTTTCTCTTGTACGTTGGTTGAAAGGGAGCGACAGTTTCGTTACTTTAATTTTTTTTCAGTCCCATTTACAGTTTACTCGAAAAATTTGCCCAATGTTAAAGGGGACTTGCATGTGAAACGGGTTTGCTTTTTTCTTGAAACCCCTAAAACCCATGTAGCAACAGAGAACCCGGATCCCCCACAATCATGAATTTTTTTACGTTTTTCTTCGAACAAGAGCCCTTTTAAAAAATGACGAAT
>JAFLJL010016190.1:30000-40000 GCA_018398815.1 Conus ventricosus
CAAATTAGACAAAAATGGAAAAATCGGTCTGTAGTTCGAAGGATCCTGTGGTCACCAGATTTTAAAAATGGCAAAACTTTAGCTTCTTTAAAATATTGTGGATAATAGCATTTCTGAATACAAAGGTTATAAATATAAGTAAGGCTATCAGAGATAATAGGTGCGGAAATTTTTAAAATTTTGCTATCTATATTATCTAATCCCCGACTCTTAGATTCCTTCAATGAATTAAGTTCTCTACACACCTCGTGTACACTGATAAACTGAAAATCAAGTCTGGACCCTATTTGTCTAGTATCACAAAATTCTCTTAGTAACACAGTTCATTATATTTAGTAACAATCAGTTTTAATAGTCTTTTCGACTATGGTAGAGAAGTGTTTATTGAGATTATCTGCAGACAGAAATAAAGATGATGGAGCTGTTTGTTTTGACGATTTACCAGATAATTGATTAATGGCTTTTCCAGATTGATTTTGAATCTTTTTTTTCGATGAAATAAGGCGCTAAAAATGTTTTTTACGAGCAAGACCTTTTCATAGCTGTAACTTTGTTACGCTGTTTCTTAAACTTTGCATCTTTTCCTGTTGACTGTAACAAGTTTTCACGAATTTTAATAGCAGCACTAATTTCATCATTTAACCACGGTGGTTTTCCATTGGGTTTGACACGTTTGATCTTATTGGGACATGTTTGTCGTAAATAGGGACAAATATGTTATACCCAAACTTCGAGAGCTTTGTCTGGATCAGTCTCCTGAAAAATACTATAAAGTCTGCTGTACATAAATCATGAAGAAAATCGTCAGAATTAAAGGTTTTATAACTACGGAAAGAAATGCATTTGTGGCTACATCTAGGAATTTTTATCGCCTTTTTTGGACCAAGTTTAAGCATACGGGAAAAAAGATCACTGAGACCATAAACTGGTACGGAAGTTTCTGTAATATTTGTTGTATTGTTTACATATATATGATCAATGAGTGTTTCAGACTGTACGTTATTCTTGTTGGCGTGTCTATCAGTTGTGTTAAGTTATATGATTCAAAAATTCGTTTCCATTTATCATGAGGTTTAAGTAAATCAATGTTAAAGTCACCAAGCAATACAACATCTGTTGAATAATTTTGAAACATCTTCCATCATTGCTTCGAATCTATCATACCATTCCACGCGTTCATCAGGGTTTCTATATAAAAAGCCTACTAATATCGGTTTAGTCCCTTTTAAACGAAACTCTATCCAGATGCATTCAATATTATGTTTATCAAAATGATGGATCATTTTATAGTTCATTGAGTGATGTACATATCCCAGAAGACCTGTTTCTAGCTTAGATGTAGAGTCTCTCCTAATAAAATTGTAACCTGGAATCATTACTAAATCGTCTGAGACTAAATTTGATAATCGAGATTCAGAGAAACAAAAACAATGAAAACAATTGTTAGCATTAGATAAAATAGAAGGTAAATCACATAATTTGTTTAACACATGACATGCATTTAGATAGCCAATTTTGAATCCTGAGTTGGTTAACCATTCATTACTACTCTCGGTCTTGGGATTATTGCCATTATTTGACAAGGAAAAAACAACAAACAAACAAACAAACCCAAACAAAAAAAAAAAAAACACTTTAAACCCTTTAATATGTGTACAATTTCAAAGCAAAATCAGTTTGCAGGATATCAGGCAATTAGAAAAGTAAATATTACATGTGGAAAAAAAAAAGAGAAAGAAACAAACAAGCAAACACACACAAAAATGCACACCTCTGCAACGTGTAATGATACAGAGAAGAAGTTAGGGAAAAAAAAAAAAAAAAAAAAAAAAAAAAAAAAAAACAACAACAACAAACAACAACCTCAATGAGCAATAAGTTCAAACAGGTAACTCAGTACTAAAGAACGGGCGCAATCACAAAACACCTATGCCTCAAGAAGACGCGAGAATTGTAAATGTTCAAATAATCAACGTCCTTCAACAACAGTCCATTTCAAATGTCCCAAGTCCGAGTAATCATACGCCGAAAAAAAGGGAAGATTATTACAATAATTCAACAGTCACATATCCAATCATATGACGAACGTAAATGCTAACATTTTGACTGAATGAATGGGGAGAAATATACCGACTGAATCAACACACACACACACACACACACCCCACACACACACCCCACACACACCACACACACACAATTTCTTTCGCACACAAATAAATACCATAGAAAGACAAAACATCATACAATATATCAAAACATCATCACCCATTCTACCAGTGGCGGCAGTCCTCTGTTTGGTCACGTTGCGTCACTAACTGTGATGCCAATGTCATTAACTGCTGCGCACAATAACCAGAGGGTTAAATGAAGGCCAGTTTCGGGTGTCAGCATGACTCTCCTGTGTCAGAGGATTGACAGGTAGAGTTTTGAACCCAAGGGAAAATGGGGCTGTGTTTGGCCAAAGCCAGATCCTTGAACCTCTGCATAGAGAACGGATAAGGGGCGGGAAATCTGGGGTAAGGAGCGTCGGGAATCGTGTAACTCGGGCAGAGGAATGGAGGCGGGACATGTGTCGGGATGGTGGGGATACTTGGTGGGGGAAAGCGAATTTTCACCGTTCAGTGTCTGACTGTAAGCCCCAGCAAAAGGGATTATCCAAACGATCTGGCGGTGGAACCTGGGGAGTCAACTCTGGCTGGTTCATGACTGATTTGCGATTGGTTTGGGACATTAAATGGAGGGAAGTCACTTGTTGAGGACATGGGGGAACACCTGAATTTCTGGAGTTCACATATTGTCGAGAAGCTGTTTGTAGGGCAGGGTCATCATTTCTAGAGCTGTTCCTCTGTACAGTACGGGGCATGGGCCGATCACTGGTGGGGACATGGTGTGGCTTATTGAAGGGGCCTGGTTGTTAGCCGGGTCGTTCAACTGTGAACGCCCGGTCTGAGGGAGAACTGTCTTGAAGCCTAGTGCCAGACAGACTGTCCCTTTTGTACTGGGGGTGGTAGCATCTTTATACAGGGCCTGACGGGGGGCACCATTTTGAGTCACAAACGAGAGAGAGAGAAGAGAGAGAGAGGAGAGAGAGTAGAGAGGGCTCTCACAATGGGAGGATGTGGTGGAGTGGGGGGGAGCATGACAGTAGCACACGATGCCCTGCGTGCTTCAGTTCAAAAGTATTGTACTGGGACAGGTATGTGCACGTGATCCCACTTCCTATCTCCAGAGATTTATATTATCAGGGTGTGTTTACATTTCTTTCTGGAATGCTGCAAATCATATGCTTTGTGGGTTTGGAAGGTTGTATGCTGAAACACACACACACACACACACACACACACACACACACACACACACACACACACACACACACACACACACACACACACACAACACAAGCCGCAGGCATATACGCACATACGTACGCACGCACGAGTACGTACGTACGCACGCATACGCACGCACACACACACACACACACACACACACACACACACACACACACACACACACACACAACACACACACACACACACGCGCACGCGTGCACACAACACATCCCCCCGCCCCCCCCCCCCCCCCCCCCCCCCACCACACACACACACATACATGCACACACATTCACATCCAAGCAAACGCACAAACACACACAAAACCCAGCGTGTGCATGCATTATTATCATTATAATCAATACTTATATAGCGCCTATTCTCGGCTAAAGACCAAGGTCTAAGCGCTTTACAATCCACACTCGTTTAGACAACGGGCTGCCTACCTGGGTAGTGCTGACTGAAGAGCTGCCAGCCGGCGCTTCATTCAGTCGTTTCCCGTGTCATCCAGTCAGTATCGTTCAGTATTGTACATTCAAGTTCCATACTTCCTTCATTTCTTTCCATTTCTCACGCAGGGTGCATGCTACGTTTAACGTGTCATCCATACTAACGGCCAAACTGGCCTTCTCTTCCAAAAGTTGGTGATGGGATTTTACGTGTGTGCAAGATGTTAAGCGTGCGTTCACACACGGAACCTCAATTTATAGTCTCATTCGAAGGACTGTATGGGAAATGGAGTCAGAACCAATGTTAACTCCGAAGGAAAAAATCCCCCTGTACCGAAACGGCCCTGCGGAGATTCGAACGTGCAACCCCAGGGTCACCAAGATTACGAGTCCGACGCTCTACCAACTGAGCTATTCCGGCCCCGCATGCACACCCGCTTACACACAGATGCACACACACACAGACACACACACACACACACACACACACACACACACACACACACACAACACACACACTCACACACACACACCACACACACACACACACACACACACACACACACACCACACAACACATACGGGCGCGCGTGCCCTCATGCATAAAGAGAGAGAGAGAGAGAGAGAGAGAGAGAGAGAGAGAGAGAGAGAGAGAGAGAGAGAGTGAGTGAGTGAGTGAGTGAGTGAGTGAGTCACACTTCGCAACACATGCACCGCATAAAAAACGGTGCACAAACTAAATGCGCCAAAGTTCTCTTCTCTCTCTCTCTCTCTCTCTCTCTCTCTCTCCTCTCTCTCCTCTCTCTCTCTCTCTCTCTCTCTCTCTCTTCTCTCTCTCTCTCTCAAACATACACACACACACACACACACACATTCACACAAGCACGCACACACGCACGCACGCACGCATGCACGCACATACACACTTCTAAATTACCCGGTACACCCGGTAACTCTTAACAAAACAGCTTCTGGTTTTGTGAGCGACAGCTAATGATGCCAGACTGTTTCTGCTGTTGCACACACTCAGTCAGGTTTATGTTCTTCTAGGCTATACATCTTCAGTCACCAAAGTTCACACACACATACACACACGCGCGCTCACGAACGCACGCACGCACGTACGCACGCACGCACGCACGCACGCACGCACGCACGCACGCACGCACGCACCGCACGCACACACACGCACGCACGCACACACACACACACACACACACACACACACACACACACACACACACACACACACACACACACACACACACACCGACAGACCGATAACTACGAGAACAAGTATGCTTTGCATCGTAGTTTGTCTAGCTCAGATCAATGAATCTGCGTTTTTCTTTGCATGTAGAATAACGTTTATTCACCAAATGACGTATGCTCGAGGGATATACCTCTTTCTGAAGTTTCTTATATTTTCTGAAGTTTCTCAACAATCTCAGACCCTTCAGAACAACACAAGAATCTTCCAGACACTGCTTTCAGTATGCACCTCGATCGACTAGGCTGTGTCGATGTTCTTAAAGGTTTTGGACCGTCCCATGCATTTTGACTGACTATACCACGTCATGGTTTTCGAACTTTCTGGAATATTTCGTGTATTTTGATGGGCAGAGAGCCTCGAACGTTAGAATGTGTCCAGTATTTTGACTGGCTGTGCTACGCCAAAATCATTGAACTTTTGACTTCGTAAAGTATGAAGAACTGGAGTTGTCTTTGTTGAGAAAAAAAAAAAGGTGATCCATATTTGTTTCAGTTAAAGAGCACATCTTCTTTGTAAGACCGTTGTTACGCTTATATTAGAGAGTGTAAAACTTCCGCGCGCAAAAGATATGTTCAACTTGTTACCACAACCGATTTTCCTCCTATCTGGATGTTATTTACCGAGGGTTTATATCTAGCTCTTGTCGTTTTTAGCTTAGTCAGCGATCTGCGTTTCCTGAAGTATTTTCAGAGATCAGGAGACTGATTCTAATCATGATGATGTAGAGATTGCAACGTTCCTTCACAGACAACATAGGCGTTTAAGATATGAGAAATAATGACGTCATAGATGGTGTTGTTGCTTTGTTGTTTTTGTGTCCTGATGAATTGTTTGTTTCTTACTTTTCATGTGAATGATAGTGCTCATTCCCCTTCAGATGGGCCGATGGCCCTTCTGAATGAACATCTGAAACCTGAAGTCTGAAGTCTCTCTCTCTCTCTCTCTCTTTTCTTTCTCTCTCTCTCTCTCACTCTCTCTCTCTCTTCATTGACTGACGCAATCAGCGAAGTAAAGGGGAGAATAGATCACAACGTGTAGGAAAATTTGAATGTACACGAAGTTCCAGGGCAAGACTTTAAAAAATATTTTGAAAATTGAGTGTTTAAACTGTGATACATTGTCCTTTAACCTGGAGATTATAGCAAATCTTCAATAAATGTTAGCGAACCGCCAAGAGAGACGTGGACAAACAAGTCACAAGATTTCCGGCTGCAGTCGTCTCCCTTTGCAACTGGATCTGGAGATTATAGACTATTATTTTGTACGGATGTTTGGAAAAAGATGTGTATTGTTAAATTTGATAATTCTGATTGGTGAACGTTTTGTTCATGAATGAAAAATGAGCAAAATAAAACATAACGTAGATGGATGTCTGAAGGCCCCGGCCTAGAGTCGTACACGGAGAAAACAAGGGTTCTTGTCATAGAAGACTCATGCCGTCTGCCAGAGAAAGTAGTGTCCATAATATCATTCTAATGGGGAGAGAAATATAAAGAGAGGGGGTTAGTTACTGCCAAGGCCATAGACAAACAAAGCACAGGACAAGACACAATGCATTTCGACCTCTTGGGTCTTCTTCAGGCAAAAAAAAACACAAATAACACTTAGAACAGTAGGACAAAGAACGTGATGTCACTTATCTTCACTAATGGAAGAGAAACATCGTCATTTCCTGTTGACATGGTGCCTACAGCCTTCCAGCTTTATTGGAACAAGATAATGATGAAGTAGTACTGTCTGATACACTGTCTATACATGTCATGATGCACTTCACATGAAAATATAGGATAGTTTTACACTGTTGATGTTTCCATAATTATGCTCTCGTTGTCGCGCATTGTCCTTCCTTTGTTTATTCCAGATAAAAAGTCGGACACACATACACACCAGACCATGAAAGCAGAGTTGGACACATCTTTAGTCGCACATGCCATCAACGTATTCACGATTGAAACCCACCAGTACAACAAACCGATCCAAGCATGCTATGCACCAATGACGTAGTTCAAAGCTGGCAGAGAGAGAGACACATTCCACACTCCTCGCTCCCCCTCCCACCCTCCCTCTCCTGTCTACCCTTCCTCGATACAACTCATCTTCTCGCTGCCTACCCCCCCCCCCTCCCCAACTCCCCACTCCTCTTCCGGGGCCACATGTTCTACAAATTGACCATTTTAAGGGGGTGGGGGTAGCAGGGAGAAAGGAGGGTAGGGAGTCAGGGATGAGTGGCATCAAGACGCCATTCACAGTGACTGCGTGCTCCTTACATCAGCAATAAAACTGTTAAATGGGTTTACTCAAATTTATCAGTTTAACGTCCTCATATCATCGCAATAGAATTTAAATACCAACAGCATGGATGGATTTAACACAAGAATATTTTCTAGGTAAGAGGTTGCTCTTAAATCTGCGTATTTCGAGATTACACGACACAACAATCGCACGTACATTCGTCTGAAATCGAGAGGTATTATTCGTAAGCGATGAGTACAGCCCTGTCATGCAGTCTCAGAGCACAATGGAAAATCCACATCATCATCTTCATCATCCTCATCCTCATCGATCATCATCAGCATTGAATATATATATATGTATGTATATATATATATAATATATATATATATATATATATATATATATATATATATAATATATATATATATATATAATATATATATATATAAACTCTTCATGCCCTCCTCTCATGGTTGACCAGTTTCCATGCCCTCCACACATCTGTGTCCTAGGTTTAGTTCTGTCGGGGTCAGCGGTATCGGTAAATGCTTGGGAACTATCGTTGAACAGACATGGTGGCGCCTTTTGGTGAAAGAGCTCACTCACGCTAGCTCCGTAAACAAGCAATTATTGTGGTCAGTAGGGGTTTGGTGAATGGTGTCGTGTCCATGCTGGATCAGAACACGCACCATTAACATCAGTGACATTACTGGGCAGCAGGCATCATTGAAATGACTAGGCAGCAGGGCATCATTGAAATGACTGGGCAGCAGGGCATCATTGAAATGACTGGGCAGCAGGGCATCATTGAAATGACTGGGCAACAGTGCATCAGCGAAATGACTGGGCAACAGTGCATCAGACAAATGACTGGGCAACAGTGCATCATTGAAATGACTGGGCAACATTGCATCATTCAAATGACTGGGCAACAGTGCATCAGCGAAATAATGGCAACAGTGCATCATGAAATGACTGGCAACAGTGCATCAGCAAATGGTGGGCAACAGTGCATCAGTGAAATGACTGGGCAGCAGCAGTGCATCAGCAAAATGACTGGGCAGCAGGGCAGTATTGAAATGACTGGGCAACAGTGCATCATCAGCGAAATGACTGGGCAGGAGTGCATCATTGAAATGACTGGGCAACAGTGCATCATCAGCGAAATGACTGGGCAACAGTGCATCAGTGAAATGACTGGCAACAGTGCATCAGTGAAATGACTGGGCAACAGTGCATCATCAGCGAAATGACTGGGCAACAGTGCATCAGTGAAATGACTGGGCAACAGTGCATCAGTGAAATGACTGGGCAACAGTGCATCATCAGCGAAATGACTGGGCAACAGTGCATCAGTGAAATGACTGGCAACAGTGCATCAGCGAAATGACTGGCAACAGTGCATCATCAGCGAAATGACTGGGCAACAGTGCATCAGTGAAATGACTGGGCAACAGTGCATCAGTGAAATGACTGGGCAACAGTGCATCATCAGCGAAATGACTGGGCAACAGTGCATCAGTGAAATGACTGGGCAACAGTGCATCATCAGTGACATGACTGGGCAACAGTGCATCATCAGTGACATGACTGGGCAACAGTGCATCAGTGACATGGCTGGGCAATAGTGCATCAGTGACATGACTTGGCAACAGTGCATTGGTGACATGACTGGGCAACAGTGCATCAGTGACATGACTGGGCAACAGTGCATTAGTGACATGACTGGGCAACAGTGCATCAGTGACATGACTGGGCAACAGTGCATCATCAGTGACATGACTGGGCAACAGTGCAGTGTCTCCTGTGAGGAGTCGCCTCACAGCGACGTGATATTGACTGCTCCTTGCGGACTGTTGACGCTGGGGCGGGGAGTCCGGTGGGACAAGCCAGGTGCAGGTGTGCACGGTGGCAAGGGTGAGCGGCGTGGGTGTCATCAAATGCCACTGAGGTAGCATGCCGAAAAGGGGGGAGGGGGCATCGAAAATCACCGCTCACGCCATTGTTTTCAAACACGACAATCGAGATCCCGGCGTATTTTGCACGTTCTTTTGTGTATGTTCTCTGAATGTTGGCTTGATCAAGTTTCACAATAAAATACTGCACAACAGCATACTTCTAGCAGCTGTACTCAAGAGAACAGCCAAGACCCTCCCACCCGTCTGTTTGTAGAGACCTCCAGGGGGGTGGACTCTACTGTATGTTGGCGATGTAGAACACGGCAGAAAAGACCACGTGACCATGTACGGCACATCTGCTATACATTCATCCACGTCTTCCTGCTGCCGCTCGTGCAATGACACGGGGAGCACACAAACAAGTGGTATTAAAATAAACACGACCTGTACTGCGGGGTGCATGTCTTTGTTCGGAAGGGGGGCTGGGGCTGGGGGGTGGGGGGGGGGGGGGGGGTCATTGCTGCATGGAAGTACTTGGTGCGATCGATGCTTTATAGACAAACCAAACAAAAAAACAAACGAGGCGTCTGGTGTGTGTGTGTGTGTGTGTGTGTGTGTGTGTGTGTGTGTGTGTGTGTGTGTGTGTGTGTGTGTGTGTGTGTGTGTGTGTTGTTTCCTCCCAGTTTTAGGAGTTCAACGGAGCTTATTGCAGCCCAATAAACGGGCGTGCTCAGACACACACACACACACACACACACACACACACACACACACACACACACACACAACACACACACACACACACACACA
>JAFLJL010016190.1:45000-55498 GCA_018398815.1 Conus ventricosus
AAATAAAGCCTTCAGCAAGTTTAATAACTCCTGGTCATAATACCGAAATTTCGAAACCTGGTTGTTTCTCCTCAGTGACCGCGAAAGTGATAATTTGACTCCTCTGCCTTTTCAGTTTTAAGAAAATGCTATCCGAAAAGGCTGGTGGGCAATACCGTAGTAGGCCTATTTTTTTTTTGCTTCTTAGGTGCACCTTTTGGTTGGTTTTTTGAAAACTCAACAAACAATACTACGGTATTGCACACCAGCCTTTTTCCCTGGGATAGCATTCTTCTTAAAACTGAAAAGGCAGAGGAGTCAAATTACCACTTTCCCCGGTCACTGAGGAGAAACGACCAGGTTTCGAATATGGGTATATGACCAGGAGTTATGTTTTTAGTGAGTTTCCTCCCATTGGAGATCATAAAGCTTGCTGAAGGCTCATTTTGAGAAGCATGTATTTTATTTTTCCCCATCCACCCACTTGAGCACATACTGTTAGTAAGGCAGAATCATCTGCCACTCCCAGATATGAATGCTTATCTCCCCTAATTCTTCAATCTGAGACATAAGAGCATGTTTTTGTTATAATTGAATTTTTCTTGCAGTCATTGCAACACCAAGCTGCTCTGTAAGTTGCTGGAATGGGGGCCCCATACTTATCCTTGGAATTTATTAGTTTTTTGTAATTTAGTCCCTTGCGGATTCATTCCAAGAACTGGCCCTCAGCACTTGTGTCTTAAGAGGTTATTTTTTTAATATTTCTACTTTTCACAAGAAAATGTAGCTTGTTTTGTTTTTTTCATGATTATATTTTGCTCTTAGGTGGCACCTTTGTTGTTTTTTTTTTAAAAATCAACAAACAAACATACTACGGGATTTGTCAACCTCTGGGGATGTCGATGGAGGAAGGACTAGCGCACAGCCAAACACACTCACAGCTTGCTTACGATTTCATTCATATATCATGCATTCGTCACATCAAACCACTTGTAAAGTCTTAACTTTACTACAAAATGGTCATAGAACGAAACATCAATGCATATGGAATCAAACAAAATAAAAACCATTCTCTCTTTCCTGAACTTCACAAAATCATTTATCAAAACATCATTAACTAACCCGGTATAAATAGATTTCTACTTTACCTGGCCCGGGGATCTTAACTATTCACGAATCACTGTCTTTTCTTTTCTTTTTCTTTTTTTTTTTCACTGTCACTTTCACAAGCACGACACAACCGTTGGCATTGGTCAGGTTAACTGCTGGCACCGGTCAGGCTGGACTGCTGGCACTGGTCAGGTTAGACCGCTGGCGTTGGTCAGGCTGGACTGCCGAGAAAGTGGGGCTGCCCAAGTATGAGGTCGAACCCCGGTTAAGATAGAACATGACTATCAACATCGATCTGTTCTCCTTTCTTCTCTTCATGCATTAAAAGCATTGGGAGTCTGCTCTTATCAAATGGACATGGTTGCTTTTCCTTTTCTTTTTTTCTTCTTTTTTTTCCTCTTCATTAGTTAGCAACTCTCTCTCTCCACATCTCTCCTAAGTCCTTCCTCTGCAGACTATCTCGTGCTAATGCTCCACTTGGTTCTCTCCTCTCCTCCCCTCATCTCTCTGCTCGTCTCTCCTCAAGATTCACTCAGACCTCTCTCTCTCTGTCTCTCTGTTCGTTCTCCTCCCTCGTTCTCCGTTCTCTCACTCTCACACCTTCTATTCCGTTCCCATCTGTCCAGAAAGGGCGAGTTTCCATTGGTCCCGTATTTTTACCCCTGATACCCGAAGTTATCTCCCTCTAATTCCATTGGATATTCAAATCATGACAGTCACGCCTACATGCCCTTTCTCTCTGTGGTGGTCAATTGGGCATTTTAAATTTATTAGCTAGATTTCACCCCCCACCACGCACTACCTTCCCCCCTTTCCCACTTAACTGGCGCCGTGTGGCTTAACGTGTGGGCACTGGTCAGTGTAAAAATTTGGGTAGATGAGTCCGGCCCAGGCACTGAGATGCGTCCCGGGAGACATCGGAGGCGTCGGGCAAACAGCTTAGTCTGTCTGGGTGGGCCAAACCGTTTTCCGTGAAGCCTCTCCGCTAAGCTTTAAAAAGGCTGGACCCGACCCATGGGCCCTCTATCTGGCGCCTAGAATGTTTGAGTTTAAGCTTATTCCCCAACAAATTGGCTGGCGACTCCACGAGTTGGGTGTTTCATTTTGTCCGTGACAATTTCCCCCCTTGCAAAAGACCATGCCCCGCAATGTCTCAAAACAACGGTACAAAAAAAAAACAACAACCGAATTTGCTGACACAAAAGCTACACGTCAAAGTTTAAAAAAAAAACTTTACAAACCCCAAAGGGTTTTAAAATATAAAATATATCATTAGTGAATACCACTCCCAAGAGTTATCATTGACGTGCGCTCTTGCGTTATTTCAATTCATTTAAAAACGCCTCTGTGCGCACTTATGCGATTCCCCTACCTGCGGATTGCCATATCTTCTCTTCACAATTCTTATGAAAAGCACAATATAATATGATCACGATCCTGACACTTCACTGAGGAAACTCCATCCTCACTTATTGCAAATAATGCATCACACACAAGCGACTGTATGCTCCAAGCATAACTACATCCACATGAACAAGTCTCACAAAGAAAATATGAACAAGTCTCACACACAAAAAATATGAGCATAGCCAACTGGGAATGAAACCCATATCCAATCAACATAACTGTAATCAACACATACTATCAACAAAGCACCCCGGATATGACTGACTTCCTCTGAGTTGCAGCTTGCTAACTACACGGCTTAAATAGTCAGCTCCGACATTCTGTCGACCTGGAATGTACTGCACTCGATACCTGTAGGCTGCAATGCCATTGCCCAACGCAGCACTCTGCTGTTTTTCAACTGCGCCTCCTGCAGGAATTTGAGTGGTTGATGATCCGTCTCTATCACGAACTCTTTCCCATACAAGTATTTGTGGAACTTCTGCACGGCCCACACGACAGCTAAACACTCCTTCTCCACCGTTGCGTACCCTTCTTCACACTTTGTCAACTTCCTGCTAGCATATCTCACAGGGAACTCGACCCCTTCATGCTCCTGTAACAATACTGCGCCTATCCCACCACCTGATGCATCTGTCCGCAACAAGAATGGTTGGACACATCTGTAGCTTCAAGATGGGACGGGAACCTAGTCTTTCCAGCACCGTCTGCAGTGCTTGCTCTGCAGCGTCTGACCATTCGACCACTGCTGGTTTCCCTGCCTTGACCAAATCACTGAGAGGACTCGTGATTGCTGCGAAATTTGGAACAAACTCCCTATAGAACCCAAAAAACCTAGCAGACTCCTGACTTCTGTTTTGGTCTTTGGTCTCTCTGAATCATCATCTTCTCCACCTTTCCCCTTTCTGGCTGCTTTGTGTCGCTTCCGACAACAAAACCTAGGAAACTCCAGGCTTGGAAAACCAACCTGGCACTTTGTTGGTCTGGCTGTGAGATTGGCTTGCCTCAACCTCTCTAAAACTGCTCCTAGCTGCCTCATATGCTCCTCCATGTCTCGGATGCTATCAGAATGTCATCCATGAAATTTCACAACGCCTTCCAATCCCGTCAATAACTTCCTCATCATCCTACTGTCTAGCCCTTCATACAGTGACACGTCCCTGTATGACTCTTCTCCTGGAAACTCAGGCAACAAAATCTCCCCTTCTTCTGCTGGGTCTCCTTCACCTCATCCATGATTGCTGCTGCGCCTATGTGCTGAGTCTCATGCTGAATATATTTGCGGAGGAAATTTGCATGGAAAAGTTTTGGTTTCCCATTCACATCAATTCGGTAATCCCGACCGACCTTTCAGTGATGGTGAATGGTCCCTTCCAATGCATCAGCAGCTTGTTGTGATCTGTGGGAAGCAGTAACAGGGCTTGATCTCCCACCTGAGGGATTGCTTCCTCACCTTCCTGTCATATTGCTTCTTCTGAACGACCCTAGCCTCCTGCAAACTTTCCCTTGCAACCTTACGTGTCTCATACCTGTGGCCCACCTTTGGAACAGGGCGCGATTGGGCCAATCAGGTCAACAGCCACCCTCCTGAATGGAGTGTCAATTAAGAGGCTGTTTAAGAGGCGCCTTCCTCTTCACCCCCTCTTGTGGCTGACCTTTGACACACGTCACATGACATGCAAAACGCTTGATGTCTGCCATTGCTCCTGGCCAATGAAAGTCATCAAAGATTCGGTCAGCTGTTTTGCTGGTGCCGAGATGACCCGCCATGAGCGACTCCGTGACCCACTGACATGACAGTGTCACGATAACCTGCTGGTACCTCTAACTGAGTGGTCACCTTACCTGTCTTCCCTTGGTGAACACTCGGTACAACAGCCCGCCTTTCACAAGAAATTCTGTCTCACCTCCTCTAACCTCCTGTTTTCTCCACCTCTTGCCAACTCCCAAGACTTCACGAGCGAAGGGTCTTGTTCCTGCGCTGGCCCCTAACTCATCAGGCGACACATCTATGCCTGACTTCCTTGCTGGAACGACTAACGTTTATCAACCTTTTCCTCCTTCTGCTCCGTGTTTGAAACTGCTGCCCTGTAGCAGTCAACAACTCAGATCCCCTGGATCCCTTGCCCCTGGAATATTTCCAATGATCAAATCATGAAGGGGTTTTCTCCATCACCAACGCAGACAACTCGCCTGAGAAGTAAGGGGTACGTACTTCTATCTTAGCAACTGGAAACTCCCTCACAGTGCCATCGATTAGAGTACAGGTCTGGATTTGCCCTGTCAAATCCCCTTTCTCGACCAGCGTTGTTCGACTACACCGCATGAACAACCAGTGTCTCGTAACACTTTCACCCTCTGCTGGCCAATCCCCCTTCTTCCACTGGTAAACGAAACACTCAGCCTAGTGCCCTCCATCCCGACACTGACTGCTGTCCAGTGCTAGCCATAGGCTGCACTCCACCCTCTTCAGACTGAATCCCTTTTGGTTCCACTGCAGGTCGTTTCCCTTGACGACCCTTATCCCCTCTTGCAAGGCTGCTGCCTTCTGGAACCTCATGCGACAATCCCTCGCCACATGTCCCTTCTTGTGACAAATGAAACACCTAATGTCCCTTTGCCCTTCCTTCTGCCCCACCACTGGGTTTGCAGACTTTGCAGAAAACTCCCCTGGTCTCCTTGCACTCTTCTCACCTGTGCCTGGCACCTGTTTCTCCTGCACCTTAGTGCCCAAACGTGCCTCTCTATACACCTCTGCGAACTTCAACAACTCCCCTGCTGTCTCTGGCTGTCTCTCTTTCAAATGTATGGTTAACTCAGGGCCGCAACCTGACAAAATCTGTTCCTCATAACTAGCTCTTTCAACTCAGCGAACTCCTTCTTCGTACCACTCAACTCGAACCATTTCTCAAATAGTGATCTAGACGTGCACCAAACTGAGTGTACGTCTCACCTGCTTGTAATTTAGCTGAACGAAATTTTCTTCCTGAACCCCTCCTCTGTGAGGTCAAATCCTTTCATCAACGATTCCTTCACAGCGCCGAAATCAGACTGTTGTTCTGCTGGTAACGCAGTGAAAATCTGCAATGCCTTACCCGTCAATAGCGCTGACAAAAATGACTGCCCACTCTTCTGGAGGCCAACCCTGACTGGTCGCAAACGTTTCGAAACGACTGATGTATGCATCAATCGAATCGGTTCCTTCAGAGAATTTTGGCAACTTGGGTCGGGGAGCATAGCTGCGCACAGAGTCCACTGGAAAGTGAACTCCCATCCTCGGTGGTCTCCCTTTGTATTCTCACTTTCTCTAACTCTAAATTGAACCTTTAATCTTTCCGTTTCCTGCTTCATTCTTTCTGTCTCCTGCGCTTCCTTAGTCTTTCTGTTTCCTGCGCTTCCCTTATTCTTTCTGTTTCCTGCTCATTCTTTCTGTTTCCTGCGCTTCCTTATTCTTTCTGTTTCCTGCGTTTCCCTAGCCTGATTATCATTAGCCTGAATCCTTAATTTTTCTGTTTCCTGCTTCATTCTTTCTGTTTCCTGCGCTGCGCTAGCTTTAGTCCTTTCCTGCTCTGCTATTTCTACTGCAACACGGCGTCTTTCCGCGCGTTCAATCTCTTTCCATCTTTTGTTGGTTTTCAACGAATGCACGCAACTCATCTCCTGAGTAACCTAAATCACGAGCGACGCTCACAAGTTGTTCAATAGGGGTGTTTCTTTTCTTCCGCCATTATATCCTTTTTTTTTTTTTGAACAGATTTTATTACTACGACAGCCAAACTGGTGTTACCGACACGCGTGACGTAATAGCACAATCCTATGAATGATAATATTAGCTTGGGACAACGTAGTTAGTTTTTATAAGACGCCCAGCGCCTGACCCAACTATGAGAGCGAATTATAGGCAATCTGTGCGAAATAAGTACTCTGGGGCTGAGATGCCAAGCCTAGTATTAACTATCTTGGAAGCAATGCCAAGCCTAGTATTTAACTATCTTGGGAACATACAGTAAGACAACCCCTTGTCTTAGGATTACAATACTTGAATCCCACCCAGCTTCCTCTCTGAGAAGTTGAACAATTATAATAAATGGGCCAGAATATCCTGGCAGGCTCGCCAATAAATTGTCAACCTCTGGTGATGTCGATGGAGGAAGGACTAGCGCACAGCCCAAACACACTCACAGCTTGCTTACGATTTCATTCATATATCATGCATTCGTCACATCAAACCACTTGTAAAGTCTATAACTTTACTACACATGGTCATAGAACGAAACATCAATGCATATGGAATCAAACAAAATAAAACCATTCTCTCTTTCCTGAACTTCACAAAATCATTTATCTAAAACATCATTAACTAACCCGGGTATAAATAGATTTCTACTTTACCTGGCCAGGTGATCTTAACTATTCACGAATCACTGTCTTTTCTTTTCTTTTTCTTTTTTTTCTTTTCACTGTCACTTTCACAAGCACGACACAACCGTTGGCATTGGTCAGGTTAGACTGCTGGCACCGGTCAGGCTGGACTGCTGGCACTGGTCAGGTTAGACCGCTGGCGTTGGTCAGGCTGGACTGCCGATGAAAGTGGCGCTGGCCAAGTATGAGGTCGAACCCCGGTTAAGATAGAACAGTGACTATCAACATCGATCTGTTCTCCTTTCTTCTCTTCATGCATTAACGCATTGCACTCTCTCTCTCTCTTCTAGTCTGCTCTTATCAAATGGACATGGTTGCTTTTCTTTTCTTTTTTTTCTTCTTTCTTTTCCTCTTCATTAGTTAGCAACTCTCTCTCTCCACATCTCTCCTAAGTCCTTCCTCTGCAGACTATCTCGTGCTAATGCTCCACTTGGTTCTCTCCTCTCCTCCCCTCATCTCTCTGCTCGTCTCTCCTCAGAGATTACACTCAGACCTCTCTCTCTCTGTCTCTCTGTTCGTTCTCCTCCCTCGTTCTCCGTTCTCTCACTCTCACATCCTTCTTATTCCGTTCCGATCTGTCCAAAAAGGGCGAGTACCATTGGTCAGTATTTTTACCCCTGATACCCGAAGTTATCTCCCTCTAATTCCATTGGATATTCAAATCATGACAGTCACGCCTACACGCCTTACTCTCTGTGGTGGTCAATTGGTCATTTAATTGATTAGCTAGATTTCACCCCCCACCACGCACTACCTTCCCCCCTTTCCTACTTAACTGGCGCCGTGTGGCTTAACCGTGTGGGCACTGGTCAGTGTAAAATTGGCTAGATGAGTCCGGCCCAGGCACTGAGATGCGTCCGGGCAGACATCGAGGCGTCGGTCAAACAGCTTAGTCTGTCTGGGTGGACCGTACCGTCTCCGTGAAGCCTCTCCGCTAAGCTTAATTGGCTGGACCCGACCCATGGGCCCGTCTATCTGGCGCCTAGAATGTTTGAGTTGAAGCTTATGTCCGAACAAATTGGCTGGCGACTCCACGAGTTGGGTTGTTTCATTTTTGTCCGTGACAGTATTGCACACCAGCCTTTTCTGGGATAGCATTCTTCTTAAAACTGAAAAGGCAGAGGAGTCAAATTACCACTTTCCGCGGTCACTGAGGAGAAACAACCAGGTTTCAAAATATTGGTATATGACCAGGAGTTATGTGTTAGTGAGTTTCCTCCCTATTGGAGATTATAAGTTTGCTGAAGGCTCATTTTGAGAAGCATGTATTTTATTTTTCCCCATCCACCCACTTGAGCACATACTGTTAGTTAGGCAGTATTAACTACCACTGCAGATCTGAATGCTTATCTCCCCCTATTTCTTCAATCTAAGACATAAGAGCAAGCTTTGTTTATAATTGAATTATATATATATATATATATATATATATATATATATATATATATATATATATATATATATATATATCTCAGTATATTAAAGCACAAAGCAACCGACTGTACAACAAAGCCATCACTCAAAACTGTTGATTTGTTTTTAAACAGCACTTCAATATTTAGATTCCAAAAGTATAGCTGACCTGAAAATGATTTGAACACTTATGAAATGTCAATAATACGCGTGGCTTTTGTTTATCACGCCATGTAGGACCGAGCAAAACAAAATGGATTTCACCTCTCTTTGCAGTGTCTCGTGATGGACAAATTCAATCAGCTTGTTTGGCAATTATAATGTTCGAGGTGTAGGACTTGTCATCACAAATTTTTAAGCATTTATGTAAATTGTATTCCAGAGAGAGAAAGAGGAGGGGGGGGGGGGGGTAATGGAGGAGAGGAAGAGACAGAACGACTGACAGAAAGAGACACGGAATGGTTGATTGGCTGCGTGTGGCCTGCACCCTATGTTTCTCTCTGCATCTCAAGAAATCCTCACAGACACACGCATGGAAACACACACACACACACGCACGCACGCACGCACACTCACTCGCACGCACACTCACGCATGCACGCACGCACGACGCACCCGCGGTTTTTTTGTTTGTTTGTTTGTTTTGTTTTTGTTTGCTAAGTCATCATCAAAATGACGGAGAAATTGGTTTCTTTTGGTTTGTCTCGCCACTTACTCTCTCTCTCTCTCTCTCTCTCTCTCTCTCTCTCTCTCTCTCTCTCTCTCTCTCTCTCTCAAACACACACACACACACACACACACACACACACACACACACACACACACACACACACCACACACCACACACGCACGCAGTTGGGAATGCGGGCCGAGTTACCCGGCACCCGCACGCAAGTTCCTCACTCAGCGCAGGAGTTGCAGGCGGTCCTGGCGGCAGTGCCCTGTTATATAACTCCCCTTCCTTTGATCCCCTGTTGATGGATCGATTTGTAAAGTGAGCAGACTGCACAACAATGAGTCCACTGGAAGCCGACCTTGTCACTCGCGCAGGGATTCTGCTGGCAAGGAGGAGAAGAAGGAGTAGTAGTAGAAGAAGAAGAATGGTTTCCTCCCCCTTCCCTCCGCGTCTTCATTACGCGGAATAAATTGGCTGAGCCTTCATCACCCGTGATTACCTCCCCTCTGATGCAGCTTTCATCTCTTTCAGCGCGGGACGCAAAGCGAACAAGATGGAGTGATCTCCCCTCGGTGTTGTCCGGCCAGTCTCTCTCTCTCTCTCTCTCTCTCTCTCTCTCTCTCTCTCTCTCTCTCTCTTCTCTCTCTCTCTCTTGTCTTTTTCTTCCGCCTCCGCGGTTAGGTTTCGTTGGTCAAAACGTGCAGAAGGTATTTCATTGCTTAGTTCGTTTTTGTTGTTTGTTTGATCTTTATTTTCATTTCTTTAGTGTGTGTATAAATGCTTCTTCAGTTTAACCCCCATCAATATCAAGAAATCTTAAACAAAATTGAGACCAACGAGAAGCTATCAAACCGTAAAAGCAACAATCTAAGTGCATAACAGGAGTTGAACCAAGAACAGCGCTTTGTGATTTTTTTCCCCCGCGATAACAATTGAATGTCATCATTCTGTTTATGAAGATAGAAAAACTGCACCTTGAAGTTTTTTCATTGCAGGTTTGCTGATATTGCTCATACGTGAGAAGTTTACCGTCTGTTCTAGGGAATAAACACACGCACACGACAGAGCAAAAGGTTTTAATTGCATCCATCGCAGATGGGTGTGGGATTGAGAAATCTTTTCTATGGGAGTATCGAAGCGTCGGAAGGTGATAGTAGCTGTATTCCTCGTGATGACAGCTGTTAACCCCGAGAAAACGACGAAAATAGAGAACATTGTTATTATCACTATTACCTCCGAGAATCATTTCTCATTTCCTTAAGATCACAATCGTGTTTTTTCCATCGAATCACAACTGTTAACCGCTTCCTTGGTTTCTCCTCAGGATCACTACCGCTGTCCATGTTTTCCTGAAGATAATGACCATTATCATTGTTTTCCTGACGGAGACAGATATTAATTACCTCGAGGAAAACGGAGATAACAGGGAAATAATGATGATTCGCAATTTTTGTTTTTTACAAGGCTACGTACTTGCAGTTGTCCCATTGA
>JAFLJL010016191.1:0-12500 GCA_018398815.1 Conus ventricosus
TGCTTATAGTTGTTCTAAGTTATACGTTAGTTCTCTTCTTACTCACTGGAAAGGTTATGTTATCAAAGTCAGCTCTTGTATATGTCTAATTGGACTCTTTCTGTGTTCTTTGTAACAGGGTGTAAATGCGCTAAAACACACCACATAAAACACATGCTTCAGGATTTTTTATGTTTAAGACTGCTCGTTTTAAAACTAACTCTTTTGGGAGAGGAAGGTGAGAATTGCCAACTATAGGATAGAACTTTGTTTGTTTCAATATAATTTAAGGACTGTCCCTTCAGACCAGCCAGAACCGCGCAATTTTGCTTCTTCACTTGCATGGTTAAACTGTGTAAGCATGTAATCAGCCCAGTCAGAATTAAAGTCGGATTGCTAATAACTTCTTTCTGTTTAGTTGAAACCCAGACTTCCATGTTACTATCATCAGGCGTTATATAATCAATCAGAACAACCAACAACACTTTTACTGGCGGTCCATTGAAGAGACTCTGGGATTTTAGAGATGCTGTGCTACGCTTTCTGAACGTTCGAGGGGTTAATGATGTCCATGTCTACTTCACTAAACATATTGCTTAATTGTTTGTCACTACCTTTCACCAGTGCGCTGGCTGGCAGTTTTTCAAACTCAAACGCGTTGTGAGGTTCATTTTTAACTCAAAATATTTACGTAAATTAAAAAAATAAATGTATATAAAAGTAAGTAAAACGCGCTTTTTATTCTTCACCCAAGCGTTGCAACACTTCAAGGCACGTTAATCTTACAATAACACCCGCCAGCATTTTAGCTTTTTCTGAATCATACAGTCAATGTTCATCACTTTGATTGCTTCTCTAAATAGTTCGCTATGATCTTTTATTAATTGTTTACATCATTCTCAAACCAGATTCACTAAAATCAATGTTTAACGCTTTCATTGTCTCGTTAAATAGTTCATTACAATTCTTTAAATCAGATACACTAAGTTCGGCAGCCATTTTTAATCTAAAATAAATTAAAAAAATAATTGAAATTCAACTGTTATTTATAGTCTTTTCTAATCGTAAAACCTAATTTTCATTAAGCAAATATTTTCCCCCTAAAGGGGACAATAAAAAAACAGTCAAAATTAAATCTGAGAAGTTATATAATAAACAAAAATGGAAAAACAATTTTAGGGCCTTTTGGGGCCCCAAGAATCGGGTATTTCATTTGAGGGCCTTCTTCACCTTGTTTGTATATTTATGTAAAATAAAAAGATCAGAAATTTTGATTTTAAAACCTGCCCCCTTTAACCTTTCTTATCCCCCTTTCCCATTAACGGTGAAGATATTTAGTAAGCTTTCTAACTTCTTCGGGCTTCTTTTTTAAACCAGAATAAAATTAAAAATTAAAAAAAATTAAATAATCCGCGCATCTCTCCCCCTCATCTCTGTCCCTCAAAGTCTCTCTCTGTCTGTTCTCCGCCTCTCCCCCTCCCTCCCCCTTTCCCTCACCGTGCGCATGCAACACATGCTTAGGGGTAAAAGGGGGAAAAATCAATAATTACCTGACGGCTTTCCAAAAAATATTGACGCCAAAACGCTGGCGCAATGCCCTTCACTGGGACTGTGATTGAGAATCATTTATCTTGAAAATTTTTTTTAACGAAGATATTTCTTGTTTAAACTTGGTCTATTTTCCGCCTCTGTTGCTCTTCCCTTTTTTTTGTAAGATGGGCGTAGGAGATAATCCATATCTAAAAATTCTAGAAAACCTGATTTATCATTTAAATTTTATTTTACACATGAGCATCGAAAATGTTGTTTCGGTTTCATCATGTTTTTTGTTTCACTAAGGGCAAAGGCCCCATGCGCCCCCACAAATTGTTTTTTCGATTTTTTTCATGTTAAGGGGTTAGCCAATGCGAGGGGGAAAAAGTTGTCACGTTTTTTTGGGTTTTAAAAAAATTTTTTTCAAAAAACAGAATTAGGTAAAATCACTCGCAAAAAATTGTTTTCACAGGAAGTAGCGGCCCGAAATTTCGATTTGCGCATGTCTCGACAGTTTGTTGAAGCAGAGGACCCCTCTGGACCTCGATCAATACTAGCTCACTCCCTTTCAAAGGCGGGGGGTTTTTCAATGGGGGTTTAGTGGAGGTTGTAATAAATATATTAAGAGAGCCGGGGGAGAATGCAGGCCAGTCTTTTCAGTCCTGCCGGTGGTTAAATTTGTCTTGGGGGGTTTAAAAGTCTGTAAACCATTTTTTTAATTTTTTTTTGTCTTTTTTGGGTTTTAACCGACCCTTTTTTTTTTTTCAATTTTTCGTTTAATTGCATCAGCGTTTAACTTGGGAAATTTAAAAATTTTTTTTCCCCCACCCCTTTTGAATTTTCAATTTTTTCCCATTTAAAACCCTCACCGTCGCCATAAGTTCTAAAAATTTTCTTCTTCGAAAAGTTTTTTTCCTGAAATGTTTTTGGCTTATTCTTAATCTTAATGAACAAAGTTTTGCTGATGCAAGGGCTAAAAAGGCATTTGGGGCTTTTGTAATTTAGGAGAAAAATTTTTTTAAAAAACGGCACTTACAATATAGACACGGCCCAAACCCCCAAAACCAAGGGCCCCCTAATGCTAAAGGGCTGGCGCGCCAACCCCATAGTTTAAAACGAACGCTAGCCCCGGCACTTACACTAGCTACAGCGATACCAGTAATTACTTTAAGAAAGGTATTTAAAGCTTTGCATTTTTTCTTTTTTGCCCTATATTACCCCAAGGGCGCTTTCTATTTCCTTTTGAAGTTCATTTATTTGCTCTAACCAAAACTTTTTGAACCTCCTTTTTTAAATAAAAAATTTTTTTTTTTTTAAATTTAATCTTATACAAAACTTTTTTTTTAATCCTTCTGGCAGACTTCATAAACAGAGTAAAACGCAAAAAATCAACATATTTAAATGAAAATAAAGCCCGAAGTACTTTTATTTTTGTCTTTGTAAACCCATACGGGAAACCTTGTCAGATGATAAAAGGGGGTGTTTTTTCATTTTCCGTTTTTAGTAATTGAATAACAAATTAAGAGGGCCACCAAAGGGTTTGGGCCTTTATTTGTATGCCTCAAATTAAACGCATGTTTGGAAAAACTATTTCTCCCCCCCTGGGGAGTAATAAATAACAAAAAATCATCGCCCTTTTTGCCTAGGTAGGGGACTGTGCTTTGGGGGGAAAATTTCAAAACCCAACGGTGTCACCCCCATTTTCAGTTTAAGGACTTTTTTCCCCTTTGTAGCATATATTCAAAAACCCCCCCTTAGTTATTTCAATCTGTTTTTTTGTTGTTTTTCCTGGAACTAGGCTAAAAAGAAAGTGTCCTGCATTTAAGGTTTTTAAAATTGGGTTTTTTTTATCAAAGATACATTAGGGTTTGGGTAGTTCAAACTTTTTATTTGCCCAAATTTCGGGAAAGAAACCCCCCAAAGCATTTTCTCTTTTATGAAGCCTGTTTCATTTTTGGGCCAAAATCGTTTCCCCCTTTAAATTTTCTTTCTCTTTTTGGGGGGGGGAAAAATTTTTGCTGCCTTTTTTTTTTGTCTTAAATTTTTCTGTTCGTTTGAAAACCCCCATCATCTGTTCCCAAAACCCCAAAAAACTTTCCCTTTGACCTCTTTTAGATCAAATAGTTGTGTTGCTGGGTCTTTTAGTTTACTGCAGTGTTTTTGGAGCTATTTGCGCTTTTAAATTTGGGCCCGTGAGACATTTTTTTTAAAAATTAAAATTAAAATAAACAAATTGTTATAAGCAATCAATAAAAAAACAACCCAACAATAAAAAAACGAAATTGAAACGGGGGGGTCGGGTCCGTAAGCATAGCTTACAGGCTTAGATTTTTTAACGCTCTTTTTTTTTTTTTAAATCATCTTTGTTTTTTTTATAAAATTTTTTACTTAAACATTCTTCAAAACTATCTTGCCCCTTAGTGTAAAAAATAAAAACCGTTTTTTAACTGCGATCTAAGTCTTTTAAACAGATTTTTTTTGAGTTAAGAGCCACCCCGAAATTTAAGGCGGGGGCCCCATAAAGGCAGTTTGGACAGAGCTTTTTCTTTTTTAAAAATGTCGCGTTCAGTAAAACAGCATCAATAAAAAACAGTGTTTCAGTTCCCCCCAAAAAAGTCTATAAAATTTTAAAAAAAGACAGTCGCTCATTTTATAAACTAGGACAACTAGAAAAAATATTCTCGTTTTGTCCAAATAAACTTCCTTTTTTTAAAAAGGGACTTGTTTTGCTTAATGGTTGGGGCAGAATATAAAAAAGTTTTTCGTAATAAAACCCTGTATTTTGTTTGTAAAAATCAAGCGGAAGTTTTCCCACCCCCTGTAATCCCGCGATAAGGAACAGGGGGAAATTCTTTAGGAAAAAAAAATTTTCAAGCTATCCATCTGTTTTTTTTTAGAATATTTTTCTACTTTTAATAAGCCACGTTTTTTAAAACCCTTTTTTTCTTCAATGTTTAGCTGAGGCATCAAAAACCAAAAAAAAATGCATTTGAAAGGGGTTTTTTCCGTCTCTTTCTTGCGAATATTTTTTTTTAATCCCATCTTGCCCTCCCCTTTTTCCCCAATTTCCCAAAACCAATCTGTTGCAATTGTGGATTTTAAAACCCAACCACAGCCCTTTTTTGGGGTTTTTAAAGTAGCCCTTCGGCCCTTACTCAAAAAGGCAAAGTTTTTTTTAATAACATCAATTTGGGGAAATCTTTTTTTCCCTTCCTCCAGCAAAACAACTTTCTTTTTTTCATCAAAGTGGGTGGGGAAAAAAGGTCCCGCCCTGAATAAAAAACTGATCAGATTTGCCATTTATTGCCATCGCCCTTCCCAAATTTTTGGGATTAAAAAAACCTTCTGATTCTTTTATGAAAAGGAGTTTTTCCCTTCAGTAAAAAAACCCAAAATTCCTTTTAAAGATTTCGGGGACTGATTTAGGTATGTTCCAGAGAGTTCCCGCTTGTTTCTATTTTTTTTGTAAGGGAAAGTGTAAAACCCTTTTAAATAATAAAAAACCTTTTTACTTTTTTAACGGGTAAAAATTTTTCGGGGCCAAAGGTTTCGGGGTTAGTAAAAACCATCAAATTTAAAGGGGAGATGTCCCCTAACTGTGTTTTTAAAGCAAAAGGGTCTTCAACGAAAAAACAAATTTCGCTAGGTTTAAAAAGCCCTTCCCTAAGAAAAGTTTTTTTTTTTTTGTGCCCCTTTGGGAATAGGGGCAAAATGCGTTTTTAAAACATTTTCGAAATCTAGAGGGATGAGAATCTGTTCCCAAAATTTTTGCTTCCCCACGGGCCTCTTTTTTAAACATCACCCTTTTTGCACCTCCGCTTTAATTCTGTGCTTGAAAACCTTTTGGGGGCCTTGTTTTTCCCTGATAAATTTTCTCTTTTCTTTTTTTTTTTGGGCAGCCATAGAGCAAAATTAAG
Organism: Conus ventricosus; assembly: GCA_018398815.1. Taxonomy (NCBI): domain Eukaryota; kingdom Metazoa; phylum Mollusca; class Gastropoda; order Neogastropoda; family Conidae; genus Conus; species Conus ventricosus. The sequence continues at coordinate 5,430 of JAFLJL010016191.1, forward strand.
TGCAAAAATGTCGGGCCCCCGTTAGTTAAAAAGACATTTTTTACCCCCCAGTTTGATTACTATATTTTAACGATAGCCCTGCCCAAATTGGCAAAAAACATTTGCATTGGGAAATCTGTCGATTAATACCCATTTTGAATGATAGTTTAGCAGTCCCTGGCTTTATAACTTCGCAGCGCCAAAAACGGGGGAACTTGCCTTTAAAAGGGTTTGTTCAGGCTGAACTGTTGATGGAGTATTTCCATAATTACAGTCTGCCTTATCCCTTTTACGCCATGGGGGGGCCTTCTCTTTTCGTAGGGGTTTCGATTTCCCAAAACCGTATGAGTTCATTTTTTTTTAATAAAACAAAAAAAAATTAAATAAAAAATATGGATAAAATTTTTTAAACGGGGCCTGACCCTTTTCCAAAAAAAGAAAGAAAATCTCCCGGGCCCCTTCCCATTTAAAGGGAAGATAAACAAAAATTAGTCCTTCTTTGCGCGAAGAACTGAACGAGCAGAAAAAGGGTTTTTTAAAACCCCCCTTCATTAGAAGAAGCAAAAAACACCCCTTCATTTGGGGCATCTCGTCAGAACTATTAAAAAAATGAATTAACTCTTTCTACATACTTGGGACTAAAACCCGGGCCAGAAGGTCATAGCCCTTTTTTGATTTTAAGATTGATAAAAGAAAAACCATTGTATTAAGAACTAAAAGGGGAAATTTTGAAAGAGTTACTACAAAGCCAGACCCAACAATTTTTAAAAAAAACAAAACACAATTAGACAGGGGGATTCCTGTTGCTGACCAAAGGCGATTAAAATTTTTAAAATTTTAAAGCCTGGGGCTTTTAAAGTCTTTTACAGAATTTGGGGGCGTGGGTTCCCAACACGATCGAAAGAAATGACCTTTTTTTCGAGAGTTAGGCCCAAAAAACCAGATGAAGCAATAGCAGAAATTGAAACGAGTTTTAATGAGGGGGACACGGGTTAAAAACAATTGACGATTCTCCTTCCCTATGCGTGAAATCCTGGGGGCTTAAGCTGCTCTACGGACAAAAAGGGGGGTAACAAACAAACAATTTACAAAACTTGGCGAGTTTAGTTAGAGAGATAGAAAAGGGAAAAAAATAAGCTGGTTTGATGCAGATGATAAAAAAATTTTAGGGCAAGAAGAAAAGGCTAGAATACACCAAAAAAATACAGGATTTAATGTTTAGAAAGGGCCTGGGTTAAAAACCGCTGTTACTAACAAGCGCAGCTGGGCACACAAAAAAACGAATCGGAGAAACTAAAAACAGAACATTTTTATGAAAACACTACGCAAACTAAAAGGGAAAAAGGGAACTTGTTCGGGAAAACAGGGGATTACAATATTTTAGCATAAAAAACAGCTTTTGGGGTTTGCTATCCAAAACCTGTTTTGTTTTAAAACCGGCAGTGCCCCCAACAGGGCCAGAAGCGCCCCCCAACGCCTCAGCCTGGTAAAATTGGGATTAGAAAAAAAATTGCATCATCTAGCAAACTTATTAAAAATTTAAAGCACCCAAAAGCGTTGAATGCTTGCCTGGCATAATAGGTAGTGTTGTATTTGGGTTTTTTTGTCTACTATAGGCAAAGTTTTCCCGGGGTTTTTAAAAGGGTGACCATCGGGGGACATTAGGAGTGTTACTGCTGGAAATTTAAATTTTTTGTGAAATAAAGTATGGCTAATCCAGAAAAAAAATTTAAAAAAACAACAAGGGCTGTTTTTTTCACTAGTTGGGTTGGGCAAGGTTTAGGTTCCCTTAAAAGGTGGCTGCTTTTTGGAATTCTTTTTTGGCGTGGGGGGTTTTTTTTGGCTTGGACTGTTTTGGGGTTTTTATAACTGGATCGCCTTCTTTAGCTAGGTTTCTTTTTTTTAAAATGGATGGAGCGGGGGCCCTTTTGTTTAAGCAAAATTTTTTGTGCCCTAAGTTTTGGGTCGTTCCCGCTTGGGATTTCCTTTTTTATAATTTGGGATCATGCCCAAACTTAGTTAAGGTCAAAGGGGGCAAAGTATAATTTTCCTTTTCCTACCAAAAAAAGTCAACCCTTTTACCTAGCATGTGCAAAAAAGTCTTTATTTCCCTTTTTATGCTGGCTGGCAAATCAACAGCAAATTAAAAGCATCTTCCCAAATTAGCTAGAAATTTTTTTCTAGCATCAAACCCCGTAGATTGGTCTACTATGTAGAAATTGGTCTGTGCTTTGGGTCCTAATAAAACACCAAACGTTTTGCCCTTATGGAGTCATTGAGTCTTTGCATTCCCGGCATTGTTAAAAACCTTTCCCTTTTTTCTAAGATAAATTTTTTTCCAGGCAAATTTGGGTGTTTTTGTTCTAGGATCCCCCAAACCCAACTTTTTTTGTCTGGGTTTAAAAGAGGTGTGGCCCGGGGGGGTATTTATAAGGGTTAAAATTTTTTCGTTTTTGCCCCCCAAAAACAAAGTGCCTAGCCCCTGATTGCGGTTTTAATTTTGTCTAAACTCGTTGAAGGATCAATGTTTTAAAATTTATTGCAAAATTTTTTCATATGGGATTAAATTTTCCAATTTGGGGTTTTAAATGGTTAAACCCCGTTTGTGTTAGGGGGGGGCACTTGGGGAGTTCAGTTAGTTTTCGCCCGTATGGTAGTAAAAAATGAAAGTTTATTTTAAATGACCTTTTCAAAAAAATTGGGATGGGTTTAAAAAGGTTTTTGGGGGATTGAAACACCGCAGCCTGGGTTGCGCATAAATGGCAAAAATTTTAAATGATTCTGGAAAAAAAACCATAGGGGGAAAATAGCTGAAAGGATCTGTCACTCTTTATTTGGGGGATTTTAAAAAAAACTAGTTAGTGGGGTTTTCGTCTGATTGGAAGCCATATGATTGTCACCCGCAATGGTTAGTAAACTGAAGGGCTAAAAATTTGGGGTTTTTTAAAACGCTTTCCCACATTGTAAGTAAATGTTCAATATATTTAAATGCTACCATTTTTTTAAATTTTGTTTTTTTTTAAAAAAGTTATAAAAAAGAAGTACACTATATAACCCAAACCCAAAAAGAGGTGTGTTCTTAACGCACCCAACTGAAAAAGGGGAGGGTGTTTAGGATTGCCCTTAAAGAAATTGGGTTTTAAAATAAAATCGGGTTTTAAAATTTTGAAAAAAAAAGAATAATTTTGGGGAAAGGGGGTTTTAAAGGGTGCCCAAAGGGAATCTATTAAAACATTTAAAAATTTCCCCAAAGGGTACTACAACCTTTTTTTCTTTAAGAAAGTATTTAGCGGAAAATTTTGGGGAATTTTGCAACAAGTTAAAAATTAATGAGGGCCAAAAACTTTTTAGTTACTATGAATTTTTTCCCGAAATTGAAGAAAAAAGGGTGTTTTGTTTTTTCCCAGAACCTTTCTCCGGGAAATTTTTGGGGTTTTTTTAATAAAAGGGCCCCAAACATATTTAAATTCAGCTACACGGCCCCGTAGAAGGGGCATTTATGAGGATTTAGGTAATTGACATCCGAATTTTTTCAGAACCCAATTTTTGTATGTCCATTTTCAACAGTTTAAAAAAAATACTAATTGTTTAATGGCTATCCTTTTAAAGTTCTACGAGCACTGCCGTCAAATGGCAGGGGTTTTTCGATTATCCTTTTATAGTTTGGGTGGAAACAGCCCCAATTTTTAAAAAATTTTTTTTTAGTGGGCTAAAATTAATTTTGGGGTAAAAAAAGCTAATCAAGATGAAAAACCATTGTTTGTTTGATTTGTTGTAGTGTTGGAAAATAGAAGAAAAATTTTAGGGAAAAATTTTTAAGGACTCAGTCCCGGACGTTAAAAGGGGGGGAGGAATTTTTAAAAATCTTTTTTCAAGATCACCAAATCTTATTTTAGCACGCAAGCCCCCCCTTTTAAGTACTGATTCGTCGTTTTTAGAGGTTTTGAGGTGTTTTAATTTTTTTTAAAAAAAGGTGTTAATTTTGGGCCCCAAAAATGACATTTAAGGGGCGTGATTTGGATTTGGGAAAAGGGGGGGTTTTTGATGGCCAAAAAAAAAAATGGGGGGAGCTTGAAAGAAGATATTTTTAAATTTTCTCTCTCTCCCCCCCCCTCTCTCTCTCTCTCCCCCAAAACAACACAAAACCCCACACACACACAACACCACACACACACACACACACACACACACACACACACACAACACACACACAGCCTGCCCAAAAACCCACACCCCCACACCACACACACACACACACACCCCACAAGCACCACAACACACCACCCCACACACACCCCCCACACAAAACACACCACACACACACAAACACACACCCCACACACACACCACAACACACACACACACACACCACACCCCAAAAACAACTCCACGAAATCCAGGGCTTTGAAATTTCCAATTTTTTTACCTTGATACCTGGGGGTGTGAAAAGGGGGGTTTTCGTTCAAAATAAATGGGTGAGCTTTAAAAGAAAATTTTTTCATTCCGGAGAGAGAGAGGGGAGAGAGAGAGAGAGAGCCGTGCTTGTGCATGGTTTTTGGGTTACTTTTTTGGTGTGTGTGTGGGTGTGGGGTGGGGTGTGGTGTTGGGGTGTGGTAGTGTGTGTTGTGTGTGTGTTTTGGGTGTTTTTTTTGCCTGGTGTGTTTTGTGTTTTGGTGCTTTTGGATGTGGTGCTGTGTGGTGTTGTGTGTGTGTGTGTGTGGTGTGGGTGTGTGTGTGTGTGTTTTGGGGGTTTGGGTGTGTAAAATATATGGGTTGGTGTTTTGGGTTTTGAATATGGGGGCTTGTGTACAGTGTGTGGGTGTGGTGTGGTGTGGGGTGTGGTGTGTGTGTGGTGTGTGTGTGTTTGTGTGTGTACCCCAAAGTGTGTCAGTCAACCCATAACTTTCATTTTCTGGCCCGTAGGGGTGGGGGTCCTGGTCCTTTTGTCCCAGGTTTGTGGGGGTGGTGTTTCTCTGCGGGCACCGTGTATTTTTCAGTTTGTTAGTGTGCTTTACATCCGGGGTGGCCTTGTGAGCTCATCCTATCTTTAGCAAACTCTGTTGTTTGGTTTGGTGTTTTTTTTTTTTCTTTTTTTTTTTTTTTTTTTTTTGGGGGGGGGGGGGGGTTTTCCCAAAGTTTTTTTTATTACCTTCTGTGGTAAAGGCTTTTTAAAAAAAACCACTTTGTTTATGAGTGAACCCCAAAAAAAATGTGTTTAAAGGGAAAATGACAAATAATTAGAATTTCACAGTGGTTTTTTATTGTTTGTTCATCTCTGCTAAACAAGACCCCAAATTTCCCAAAAAGGGTTGCAAGATGTGCCGATGATGCTGTGGATAATGTTTCAAATTTCCCCTTTTTCTTTACGTTTTCTGGGCCCGGGTTGCCCCCTTTATATGGGTTGCTAAACATTTTATGCTTTTTCAAGTTTAATTTTGAATACGATGTTTTTCCTGAAGTTCAAAGGTACTAACACCCGTTTTTTTTTGGGTTTTTTTCAAATTTTTGATTTTGTGCTATAGTTTTGTTTATGTTTTTGAAAGTGTTTTTTTCAAACAAAACATTCATCATTATATATATTTATGGTTACCATTTCAAACACAATAAAAATATTTTGACATCTGGTTTTAGCCCGGGTAAAAAAAAGAAATTCCAAGTATCTAAGAAAATAAAGCAAAATTGAAGGAGCCGGGGAGATCATGAACCTACCTAAGAAAAAAAAATTGGGGTCCCCTATACTGGAATTTTAATGTACCCCCGAAATGGGATAAATTTTTTCATATAAAACAACAATTTTGGGTTTAAAAAAACACTTTCCCAAAAATTTACAAGGTGTTCAGTAAACATAAAACCACTTTTGGTGGGTTTGCAGTTTTTTTTTGCTGCGTGGGTTTTTTTATGCTTGCAAAATTTAATTTTTTTTTTTTTTGTTGATATTTTGGATTATTTATTTTATCCGAATGAACAAAATCAAATATTATTTGCAGGAATAATTTTAGCCCCGGGGATGAGAAGAAAACATGCCAAAAATATAAGAGATATCCCCCAAAAAAAAAATGAAACACTAAACAAATTAGTGGGAAACCCACCGCAAAAAGTTCCAAAATTTTTCTCCGGACACAAAATGCAAAAAATGGGAAAAAAAATAGCGGCAGTCAAGGGGTTAATGGAAGGGTACTGACTTTTAAAGGGCAAAAGGGGGCGAGTTTTGAATACCGCTGGAAATTTTTGTATACCCCCGAATTTTCACTGGGTTTTTCACAAATTTTGTTTGGTGGGGTGGGTGAAAAAAAGTTTAGACATTATTTTAACAAACCTGATGTTTAGGGCATTATTTTAGACAAACCTGAAAGTTTAAAAATTATTTTGCAAAACCCATGTTTTGACCTTATTTTACAAAAACCCGATTTTAGGGCATTATTTTTAAGACAAACCCGTGTTTAGACCCTTATTTTTTGACAAACCCGTGTTTAGACATTTTTTTAGACAAACCGTTTTTTTGAAAAATTATTTGGGGGCAAAACCCGGTTTTTGATATTATTTGAGACAAACCTGAAAGTTTGGACATTATTTGAGACCAAAACCCGATGTTTAGGGCATTATTGAGACAAACCTGTCATTCCACACCCGTCCTGCATGTCCCCAAATTTTTTGAGGTGGACTGTTCGTGGCTGTCAGAAAAGGAATACAACGAAGGAAAACGGGGAGTGGGAAAAAAGAGAAGGAGGAGAAAATTAAGGGGGGAAAAGGGGAGACAGTGCGATAACTGCATCCCCGTTGAGTTTCCCGTGTGACCCCCTAGCGTGCGACTGACATAAGCCGGTCAGTGTGATAAAATTTCAGGATTTGGGAAGCCCCAAATGTTCCACTCGTTGGGGAAGTTTTGTACGTTTTGGTATGTCGTTTAAAAAAAATATAGGTTTCTGGATTCTGGATTCACATTAGAAAGTAGTTACAGACCCGAATCAAAACTTACTTGGAAAATTTTCGACAGGGTGCCTGTCTTCTTTTAGCTCACTGTTTCTGTTGTGGCAGCGGGGGCCCGGTAGGAAAGACTTGGGCGGTGGGGGAAACCCCGGGTTTTCCCCGGGT
>JAFLJL010016191.1:18297-28297 GCA_018398815.1 Conus ventricosus
ATTCAGTGCTTGAGAACAGAAGTAAGAACATGTAACGTGTATAAGATTTACTTAACTGAATGATAATGAAATCAAGTAAGAATACGTAATGCAGGCCAGATCAACTCAATTGAATGATTAAGCAACAACAACAACAACAACACACAGGCAAGATGTACTCGAGTGAATTATTAAGCAAATAAGTAAGAACATATAACAAATGCTGCTGATTTAAACGATTAGGAAAATATAGGAAATGTCAAACAGACAAAATCCCCTGTACCGAAATTCGAACCCGCAACCCCAGGATTACGAGTCCGGCGCTATACCTGAGCTATTCCAGCCCCCTCAGGAGAAATTCTGAAGAGCTGAAACTGAAACTGGCTTAATGGTAGAATACTGACTTTAAAGACAGAGGGTGCGAGTTCGAATACCGCTGAATTTCAGTATACACCCGACATTTGTCACCGCTTCTGTTCACATATTTCTGTTCTCATGGTGTGGGTGTAGACATGTTTAGATATTATTTTAGACAAACCTGATGTCTAGACATTATTTGGAGACAAACCTGATGGCTTGACATTATTTTAGACAAACCTGATGTTTAGACATTATTTGAGACAAACCTGATGTTTAGAGATTATTTTAGACAAACCTGATGTTAGAACATTATTTTAGACAAACCTGATGTCTAGACATTATTTTAAACAACCTGATGCTTAGACATGATTTGAGACAAACCTGATGTTTGGACATTATTTTAGAGAAACCTGATGTCTAGACATTATTTTAGACAAACCTGATGTTTAGACATTATTTTAGACAAGCCTGATGTTTTAGACATTATTTGAGACAAACCTGATGTCTCGACATTATTTGAGACAAACCTGATGTTTAGACATTATTTAGACAAACCTGATGTCTAGACATTATTTGAGACAAACTGATGTCTAGACATTATTTGAGACAAACCTGGTGTCTAGACATTATTTGAGACAAACCTGATGTTTGGACATTATTTTAGACAAACCTGATGTCTAGACATTATTTTAGACAAACCTGATGTTTTAGACATTATTTTAGACAAGCCTGATGTTTAGACATTATTTGAGACAAACCTGATGTCTCGACATTATTTGAGACAAACCTGATGTTTAGACATTATTTTAGACAAACCTGATGTCTAGACATTATTTGAGACAAACCTGATGTCTAGACATTATTTGAGACAAACCTGGTGTCTAGACATTATTTGAGACAAACCTGATGTTTGGACATTATTTTAGACAAACCTGATGTCTAGACATTATTTTAGACAAACCTGATGTTTAGACATCATTTCAGACAAACCTGATGTTTAGACATCATTTCAGACAAACCTGATGTCTAGACATTATTTTAGACAAACTTGATGTTTAGACAAATTATTTAGACAAATCTGATGCCTGGACATTATTTTAGACAAACCTGATGTCTAGACATTATTTTAGACAAACCTGATGTCTAGACATTATTTTAGACAAACCTGATGTTTAGACATTTTTTTTGGACAAACCTGACGTTTAGACATTATTTGAGACAAACCTGATGTTTGGACATTATTTAGACAAACCTGATGTTTAGACAATATTTTAGACAAATCTGATGTTTGACAAAATTTGGAAAAAACCTAAGTTTGGACATTTTTTGAAAAACCGGGTTTTTTTTGGCCTTTTTTGGGAGACAATCCTGATGTTTAGTAAATTATTGTCACGCCCAAAAACCCCTGGGGGTTTGCCCTGACGGGAATGGGCCCTAAGGGGGGTTTTAAAGGGAAGTGATTTGCCTCACACGCCTCGCAAGAAAACCCCCCAAAGAACAATTAGGGTTTACAACCCCCCAAAATTTATTCACATCAAAAACACGCAATCAAAAAATAAATATTTAAACGCACCCCCATGCACAATCCCCAATCCAGCTTTCCAACCGCACAACTTTCACAACCCACAATCAAGCACCCAAATTACACACAACGCAAATCACCCAAAAAACCATTTAAAACCCCTTTATGACATATACCCAATTATAAACAAAAAAATTCCCAGCCCCCACCCCTTTCTCGGGGCACTTGGTCCCCTCACACCCCTCCCTCCCCAAAAAGTTTCGGGGGCCCCCTGTGCACGGGGCCCCAAAAACCGGGTGGGTTTTCCTGAAGGGGTAGTTGTCGAAGGCCGACCCCCTTTGCCCCGCAAAAAACAAGGGTTTGGAGACGCGTCTGGGGGGGACGGGCGTTTTTGGCTGGGGGCCCCTGGGGGGGATCAGGACCGTCCACCCAAAAGTCCAGGGGTTTTTTCCACCAGTACGGGCCTCCCCCAGGGGGCGGGGGCCCCAACCAGCGCTTTGGCCCCCCCAGTGCTTTGCCCCGGGGTTTGGAACCCTTTGGGGAAAGGGGGGACAAGGTAACTGGGAGGGAAAGGAAAGACGGGGGGGTACGGGAAACCCCCAGTCAGTACGCCCTGACACTTCCCTTTTAAAACCCCTTAACAGCCACTCGCAGATGGGCGGGGGGAGGTCACAAAATACCCCAAAATTTTAACCCAAAAACACAGATTTCACAAAACCCGGGGAAAACCCAAAACCAAATCGGGTTTTTTTCGTTAAAGTCTTCTCATAGGGAAGCGGGAAAGAGAGGGCTTAAAAATTAACGGGCATAAACAAATGTGAATCTTCTTCTCCTTCTCTCACCCACGTTTAAACTTTTTCCTTTCTTAAAAAACTAAAACTAATAGAGAAACCATGGCTTTACATCTGCCACCACATTTGAAAAATTAATAATTAAAAGGGCCCTTTACCCCAAATTTTATGGAAACTTTTTAAAAAAAACACAAATTCCCAAAACACGCATCCAAACGACTAATCATGCTACGCACGTTCGCAACATAAAACTCTTTTTCCCCTTTTTTTTGCAAACACAAACAGACGGTGGCCAAAGAATGTGGCCCGGCAATTGTGACAGGGGCGGAGGGAGCGAGACAAAAAAGCCCAAACCCTGAATCCCGGGTTTTCTCTCCCATCCCCGCCGACTACCCCCATCACCCAAAAGCATAAAAAAGGAGAAAGATTTTAAAGATAAAATTTTTTTGACTGGCCGGGTTAAAGATTGTTTTTCCCCCCCAAAAAGGGCCCTAAAACAATATTTTTTTTTATAATTTTGAAAACCAAAAAAAAAAAATTCCCAAAAAAGAGAAAAATTACCCGGGCTAACATAAAAAAAAAAAACAACAACAAATAAACCACAAAAACTGTTGCTTACCAGCAACCCGGGGTGACCCAAAGGGCGGGTCAAAAACGACTCCTCTCCCCTCTGCCCGGCGAGAGGCACCAGGGGCAGATGGGGAAAAAAAAATTTTGGATTCTCTCCCCTTTGGGGGCCGACTTTTAGGGAAGTAAAAGGTAGCCTGTACCTTCGAAAAAAAATTTGGGAAAAACCCCAGGCCCGGAGCAGGCGCCCCGGGAGCCCTTCTTCCCTCGAGGGAAGGGAAAACCTCCCCGAAAGGCGATGGGGGCCAACATCCCAAACGCTACTCACGGTGAAAATCCCTCAAACCAAGAGGAAAACCTTGCCGGCGGCGGGTGAAAAGACAGGGAGACCCGGGGAGCACCAAAAGAAACAAAAAAAATTTTTTCCGCCACCCGGAAACCCTTCCAGGAGAAAAAAAAGGGGCAGGGGAAATTTTTAAAAGGAGGAGGGAGAAAGAAACCAAACCCTTTTCCTGAACTAAAACCAAAGGTGAAAACCAAAAAAAATTAAAAAACCAAAAAAAAAACATTAAGGGACAGATTTCCCGACAACAACGACGAAAACCCAAACCAAAGGGTTTAATTTCTATTTCCCTAGAGGGCCAATCTCGTGGGCCCGTAAAAAAACCCGTGAAAAACCCCCCCTTTCCAAAAGCATCTGTTTCCCCTTAAATAAAAGGCCCCTTTTGGGGAAGCTTGACGCATTTGCAAATTCCAAACAATGGGCCCCGAACCCAACCCTCTGTGTTTGACACAGTACGTTAAACCCAAAATTAAAAAACGTTCCACGTTGAATCACAAAAGGGAAAATACATGATACTACATTTTAAAAACAACAAAGCAAACCCCCCAAACAATGAAAATAACAACCCGGGAACCATTGGTTTTTTCACTCCCGGAAACATCAAAAAGTGAAAATTTTTCATACACCTTTTACCAAGCCCAAAAAGGGGAAAAAACCCCTAGTTGACGGGAAGGGTGCCCCCGGGATGTTTTCCCCAAAAGGTGCTGACACGGGGGCTGGCCCGAGATAGCGGGAACCGAAATTGCTAAAAACCCTTGAAAAGGGCCCAAAAATTTACCGGAAAATTCCATTCCCTTTTCTCATGAGCAGGGACGGGGACGGGCCCGGATCCGGTCCGGGTCTGGAGGGGATGAGATCGTTTCTCCGTACAAACTTCCGGCCGTGCTTTTTCCCTGGGCACGCCATTGCGCGTCCAAATCCCCCGGGGCTTCTCAACCATAGGGGCTGGGGATAGCCTAGGCGGGAAAACCCTTTGGGAAACCGAGTCGCGTAGCCCAACCATTTCCAAAGGGTTTTTAGGGGTTTGACCGCGATGGATGTTGGCTTAATGGGTCCCACCCAGGTCGCCCCCAAACCCTGCGGAATGGTCCCCAAACCCGTGGGGGGACCCCAAAGGGGAACACGCTTCAAGCGCCCCTTAGGCGTTGTCCTTGGCAGATATCGCAACGGGGCCCAGTATTGCCAAAACCTGCGTTTCTTTCCCGGCCTGAAGAAGCCCCGTTTTACTCCTCAGGCCCCTTTTGGGACCCCATATGACCTGCCCTGGGTGAACCCGGGGGGCCTCCCGGAGAAAGTTTCTCCAATTTTTTGGGGAACGACAAGTTTCTTGGCCACACGACCCTCCCCGGGGAAAAAACCCCTAAAGAGGATCCCCTTGTGGACTTGAAGCTCCCCTTTGGGCTTTGTCGGGCCGACTGAGGGGGGACGATCTACCGTTGTCGCAGGCTTTTTGGACATCCAGGTCCCTGGCCTGAAGACGGACAAAGGGTAGCAGGATCAGCCCCGGCCCTACCCCGTCAAAAGGGTCCCGGGTTTTAGAACGGGACGCAATTCCCCTTTTCCGCTTCTTAGCTTTGGCGCGGTGGTAAACCCTTCCCACCGCCCGTTCGGGGAGATCCTTAGGGCACGCCCCTGGGCCGGGGTCCGTCCCGCGAAGGTGTGGGATTCCCCATTTATAAGGGAAAAACAAGGTCCTCCACCGCGATGGGGCCCCCACTTCGCCCCCGAAGTAAAGGGGGGGGAGATTGGAAAGAGTACGGAAGGACGATTGGGGGTAAAACCGCCTCCCAAACCCCCACAAAATCATTTAAAGGCCCCCCCGCCGGGCCTCCGGGGGGAAAACCAAAAAACCCTATCCCCAAAGAACGTTGATTCCCCGAATCCCTGATGGTGTCGACCAAAGGGAAAAACCAACAACAGAAAGGAACACGGGCACTCTGAAAAACCCCCCGAAGCTGGGACGGACCCCACGTTTCCCCAGGCAAGAGGACGCTGGAAAAACAAACCCCATGCTACCGGCCGGGTTTTGGGCAAAACTTTCCCCAATGTTTGGGCCCGGAACCCCAAAAAAACCAGCGGGGTGCTGAGGGCCCGATGAACTGCCTTCCTTGTTTTTACCGCTACGGGTGTCGGCGCCTTTTGCCACTAAATCCTGTGAGGGCTTCCTGTCCGTTCGGGGGGGTTTCCTTAAGCTTCGACTTCGGCAAACACCCCAGCGTTTTGAATCGCAGCCGGCGAAAACCCGAGGTGCTGCTGCCCAAAAACGAAAACCTCAACCTGGGGGCACGTGTTTGGTGACTTTTTTTAAAAAAAAATCAGATCCCCCACTTCCCCGCTTTTGCCAAAATGACGCATTACCCCAAACGTTTTTTCGCAGCCTAAACTCCAAACTTGGGCCCCCAAGGTTCATCGTTGTTTTCTTCAAGGACCCAACTTTCCCCCTTTCGCTCTTGTAAGGTGGAAAAGCTTACGCAGAAACCCCGGGATTCTGCTTTAAGACGCGCCTTCATTCAGAGTGAGCACACACTCCCCTTTCAGCACCTGAAAATCCAGGAAAAAAAAAGGGGCTGGGCCTTTTTTTCCCAGGGCAAAATGGGAAGAACTAGCAACCCGTCAAAAGCTCTAAGAAAATTTCAATGTCCTCACTAGGCTGAATCGGGGGCTTTAACTTTGGGCCTCTAACTCTAACCAATTTCCTTTCGTCAACCCCCTGATTTACAGATGCGGGGGACCCGAAAAAAGTTGTTTCCCCCCTCCCAAAGTCAGAAACCATCCGTCTTTTTTTCCCTTCGGGGCCTCCTCCTGGCAACCTTTCCTACGCTGAGCGGGCCCCCTCTCTGCGCTCTTTCCCCAAGCAAGCTTCCCCCTGTCTACCTTCCCTACGGAGGGGTTCCTTTCCTGACAGCCTCTTCCCAACGGGGGCTTCCTGCCTTGGGCCTCTTCCTTTCGTAGGCTTCCTGCCCCGGAACCTTTTTTCCTTACGTCGAAGGGTTTTCCCCTTCCCGAGAAGGGCTTTTTTGTTGAAAAACCCTTCCCTACGGAGGGGCCCCATCCTCCCGTCGCTGTACTCCGAAAAATCAGGGCGGGGGGTTTTGTCCTGGGGGGGGTTTACCACTCCCGGAAAACGGGAGGGGGACCCCCTGACCCTTCCCCTTTGGGGCTCGACCCTTTTTATGGGAAAGTCCCCCGGGGGGGATACTCCCCCTTTCGAGGGAAGCATTGGGGAAGAGAGGGCCCTTTGGTTTCTGTGACTTTAACAGAAACCCCAGTTGCTTCATATTTCTCTGACCTTTCCCCAGCGCCCGGCGGGTCTCACAAAAAGATCCCCCAGGGAAAAGTAGTGAAAGTAAATACTGGCTATCAGCTACAGCACGGGAATAAGGGAGTACTGAAATCGAAGTGCTGGTTTTAATTGTAGGGGCTACATTTTGAAAAACCTTTTTTCTTCGACGCACGAGTCGCCATACCACCAGGGCCCCCCGTCCCCCATGACCAAAAATATCCCCGGTTTTTTAAATAAAGGGGGAAAAAACGATTCCCCTTGAAAAAAAAAATTTTTAGGGGGGTGGTAAAATTTGTGTATGGTTTTTTGGCGTGGGGTGCGGACAAGTTTTCCCGGGTGCTCCCAAATCTGGCAAACACCGGGGCCCACAGCACGACAACATTGCGGGGGGGCTCAAAGAAAAACAAAACAAAACCCAAAAAATATGGGCCGGCGCCCCATCTGGCAACACCGCGTCCCCACACGAGCAACATTTCGGTTGGGGGGTTGGGGCCCGGGAAAAACCCAAACCCCCCAAAAGGGGAGACGGGGTTTCCCGGGGAGAGAGGAAAAAAAAAAATGACACTTTTAAAGGGCCGAAAACACCTACCTGTACTCAATTTCCCCCGGGAAAAAAAAAAAATGGCATTTAAAAAAACAAAACAGGGGAAAGGCCGAAAATGAGGGAACAGAAAGGCAAAAATTTACGGCCCTACCGGGGTGAGGCCCCCCGGGGGGGGAAGGGGGTCGGGGCGCGGGGCGATTCGCCCAAAAACTACCCCGATTCCCCCTCATGCCGGGTGTTCCCTTCCGGCCCAAAAAAGACTCCCTCCCCCGAGTCCCCAGCCAACCAACCCCCAACCAAACATGACAAACTGGGCAAAACACACACAAAACAACAGAACTGAACAGGTACCCGCCCAAAAGAAGAGAAAGTCAGGCCCTTAAAATCCGGGCGAGCCCCCCCAATTTTCACGAACCCCCCCCTGGAGGTCTGCCCGACAGGACGGTTTTAAGTGGGGTGAAGGGATTTGATGGGCCTCACCGCCTCGCAAGAGACCCCCAAGAAATTTCGAAAACAAAACCCCCTTTTTTTCACTCAACACCCCCAATAAAAAATTTAAAAATTTTTTAAAGCACGCACCCTGCACAAACACAAAAACCCCGCAAAAATTTCCAAACCCCCCGGCCAAAAAAAAACTTTCCAATTTACAAACAAGCATCCCCATACCGAAAATTTCGCAATCACCATCAAAAATTTCACCCCATATGACATAAAACCCCAATTTTAAACAAAAAAATTCCCCGCACCCTTTCCCTTTTTTCTGGGCCCTGGTGCATCCTCCCCCCCCCTCTCCAAAATCTACTGGGGGCCCCTGTCGATGGGTGCCCCCAAAACCCGGGGCGGTTTTCCCGAAGAGAGTATGTCGAAGGCCGACACCCTTGACCCGCCCAAACAGATGGTGGAGAAACGCGTCTCGGGGGACGGGGGCGTTGTTGCTGGGGGGGGCCGGACGGGGATCTGGGCCGTCCAGCCCAAATTTCCCCGGGCTTTTTCCCCCCGTACGTGGGCCCCCACCAGGCGGGTCCCAACCCGCGCGGGCCCCCACCAGTGCTTTTCTCCGGGTGAAGCCTCCCCGGGGGAGGGGGCAAGGGAAAATGGGAGGAAAAAAGACAGAAAGGGGACTGGAAACCCCCCAATTTGAATGTCGACACCTTTCTGTTTTAAACCCTTTAAAACCACTCGCGATGGGCGAGGGGGTCTATTTAAATTTCACCCCAAAATAAAACCAACACAAAAATTTAGCTTTAAAAGCGGCAAAAAAACCAAAAACGGAATGTTCGTTAAAATCTTTCATACGAAGCAGGTAAGAGGGCCCCTTTTAAATTTTCAGAATAAAACAAAAAATGGGGGCATCTCACCCCTTTTCTCACTCACGTTTAACCTTTTTCCCCTTTTTAGGGAAAAGAACAAAAAAGCAACCCAAGGCTTTAATCTGCCCCCAAATTTGCAAAAAATAATTTTAAATTGGGGGACAATTAAACCCCCCCATTTTTTGGGAACATTTCAAAATAAACCCCAAATTCCCCCAAAAGCATCCAAACGACTAATCATGCGTACGGGACGCCGCGAAAATAAAAAACCCTTCTCCTTGCACACACAAACAAACGGTGGCCGAAAAAATGTTGGGCCGGGGGGGGAATTGTGGGGCAGGGGGGGACAGCGAGACCAAGCCAAATACCAAACCCCGGGCACCAGGTTCCTCCCAAAAACACCCCCCCGGGTACGCCTCACCAAATGCATAAAAAGGAGAAAGACTTTTAAAATAAAATTTTGACTGGCCAGGGTTTAAAAATTTAATTAACCAGAAAAAATGGTCTCAAACAATATTTCCTTTTTTAAAATTTTAGAAAAACCAAAAAAAAATTCCAAAAAATAAAAATTAGCCCGGGTAAAAATAAAAAAAAACCACAACAAAAAAATAAACCCCGGGGAACTGGGTGCCTTTCCACAACCCCGTTTGGGGGACCCAAAGAGGGGGGTTTAACGAAATCTCTTTTGCCCTCTTCCCAGTCGAGAGGACAGCAGGGCCGATGCGGAAAAATTAAGTGATGTCCCTCCTACAGGCCACTGTTGGGAAAAGGGAAAGGGACCGAAATGGGACCTTCGACGAAATGGTTTTAAAAACCAGGGCCGGAGCCGGGGCTCCCAGAGACAATTTTTCCCCTCGAGTGAAATGGGAAAAACCCGCCTCACGATGGGGGCCAACATGCCCGCTACCCTCAGGGGGGGGGGGGGGGGGGGGGGGGGGGGGGGGGGGAATACCTCAAAACCCAAAAAGGAAAACCTTTCACGTGCGGGGAGGTGAAAAACAGGGGGAAGGCCGGAAAAAAAGAAGAGGAAAAAAAACCAGTAAAAAAAAAGGGGATTAAAAAATCCCCCCACCCGTGAACCCGCAGGATGAATTGGGCCGGGGAGTGGGAATTTGAGGGGGTGAAAAGAGAAAGGTTAAACCCCAAAACCCGAGCTTAAATTTCACCCAAAAGGGGCAAAACCCCCACCACAACCCCCATTAAAGGGGGCCCGAAATCCCACAACCCAAAGACGCAAAAAACCAAATGAACAATTCTTTCTACCCAAAATGGGCCCAAACCCTCTTTGGCCTCGTAAAAAA
>JAFLJL010016191.1:31718-34218 GCA_018398815.1 Conus ventricosus
AGACTACGACCGTGCTTAGTCTAGAGACGATGTCCCAGACAAGGTTATTATGCCAGAGGCTCGTTATGTTTCCTTGCACATAGAATGGTGAAGATAACGTCAAGAAGTGACAAACGTGTGTGTGTGTGTGTGTGTGTGTGTGTGTGTGTGTGTGTGTGTGTGTGTGTGTGTCTGTGTGTCTGTGTGTTGTGTGTGTCTGTCTGTTGTGTGCAGGAGTGTGTGTCTGTGTGTGTTGTGTGTGTCAGTTGTGTGTCTGTGTGTGTCAATGTGTGTGTTGTGTGTGTCCTATGTGTGTGAAAGTAAACACCAAAAGGACAAAATGAAAAATGTGAAAATAAGCTGTTGTCCATGGAAAATGTTCCCCTCGCGCTTCGCGCGCGCGCGTTGTGGGTTGTGAGTGTTGTGCGTGGTGGTGTGTGAGTGTATGTGGCTGTGCGTGCGTGGTGTGCGTGTGGGTGTGTGTGTGTGTGTGTGTGTGGTGTGTGTGTGTGTGTGTGTGTGTGTGTGTGTGTGTGTGTGTGTGTGTGTGTGTGTTGTTGTTGTTGTTGACTCTATTGTTTGTTTGGTTTTACACCAGTGAACCGTCGTTCGGTACGTTGAAGAAGAGCGGTCGTCCTGCTTTGACGTCAACTTAATGAAGACATTTTTAACTTCGAGTCATTAGCTGTGCCACTAAGTGGAATGGGAAGCTTTCTGTCTTCATGTTTTATTGGTCTGGATGTTCATGTGGGCACAATAGTGGTCTGCTCCGGAATTTTGCCCCCCAGCAATGATTTCTCTGTATGTGCATTCCTTACTTTAAAAAATATAAAATTCAGAAAAGCCCGAAACACTTGTTCTCACGATTAGTTCGCGCACGCGCGCGTCTGCGTGTGTGTGTGTATTGTGTGTGTGTGTGTGTGTGTGTGTGTGTGTGTGTGTGTGTGTGTGTGTGTGTGTGTGTGTGTGTGTGTGTGTGCATGCGAGCGCCTAAGTGCGTGCGTTTGTACATGCGTGAGTGAGTGAGTGTGCGTGTGTGTGTGTGTGTGTGTGTGTGTGTGTGTGTGTGTGTGTGTGTGTGTGTGTGTGTGTGTGTGTGTGAACGTAACCTGTTTCACACTTTCTCTCGACGGATTTAAATGCGAAAGTAGACTGTAAAACCGAAAACACTCGTAATCTTGCCATGTTTTCATTCAGCATCCATTCAAAACCTGGTTTTCTTTTGCTATTGCTGTTCTAGTTGGCAAAACACAAGAAACAAACCAAACGAGATGCAAGGCAACTCGCTTTCTTTTGTTTCGTATACAATCCAATCAGATAAGTGAATTTTTGACAGACACATTTTCTTCCGATTTGCAAAACAACAGGTCTAAACTGCACTGGACAAAACAATGCCTACCAGATTTGCAGTCAACATTTTGTTTTTAAAGTGGGGCCTCTAACCTCCCATTTTTCCCACTGTTTTATCGTTCTTTCTTTTTCCCCATTAAACTGACAAATCTGTATGTTCAGTTACTAATGGACATTGGCTTGCCGATTTTAATATTTTGTCGTTTGATACAAAGCCGTCTGAGTTTTTCTCAGGTACTGATGTTTGGTGTGCTGTCGCTTTCATGCTGTGTTGTGTTTACCACTTTCATCAGAGGAAATAATTGAAACAAATGGTAAAGGCACATAATTTATGAGGTACTGTACGTGGTGTGCGTGGTGTGTGTGTGTGTGTGTGTGTGTGTGTGTGTGTGGTGTGTGTGTGTGTGTGTGTGTGTGTGTGTGTGTGTGTGTGTGTGTGTGTATGAGTGTGTTTGTGTGTGTGTGTGTGTGTGGGGGGGGGGGGGGATGTAGATCTGCAGTCAACATGAAAATGGTAATAAAAGAAAGAGCTGCGTTGGCAATTGTTGTTGTTGCTGTTGTTATTGTTGTTGTTGTTGTTTTCACCTCGTCCAAAACCCTGCACGCTGACGACGTCGTGTGGAGCAAGCTATCGCTTCAGCCTGTCTGTGAGCGTAGCGTGTGTGACTGCACGATTGCTGAAAAACAACTGGGTGTATCTTGTACTGGTTTTTGTTTTCATAGCAACCGTTACGGTCCTTGTCTAGAACTGTCTCATGACTCGGAAGTGTTTCTAGAACAGCTGACAGTGGGACAGATTTTCTAATCGTTCTTTTTCCTCTTCCGCACAAAGAACGTCTCATTTTCTTTTCTACATGGACTGTATACTGGAGCTGTGAACATACTGAAGATTACCGTTTGTTGAAATCATTAAAACATGTCAAACATTGTGGTCCTGGGCGTAGAACAAGAGATTAAAGTTTTATTTGTTTGTAGCCCAGCCCACCTCGCGCAGCCATTTCAGTGGTGGTCAGACTTACACATTTAAAACAAAAAAAAAGAAACGAACAAAACCATGGCATTACTAAACAAGTCTGATTATCGTTTAAAAAAGCAACAACAGCAACAACAACAACAACAACAACAACAACAAACCAACACACCATATCCTGAAAAAAGAAACAAACTTCCA
>JAFLJL010016191.1:41718-44218 GCA_018398815.1 Conus ventricosus
TATGTCATTAAAAATCATCAATTTCCTATTAACAGAGAGAGAGAGAGAGAGAGAGAGAGAGTGAGAGAGAGAGAGAGAGAGAGAGAGAGAGAGAGAGAGAGTACGGAATACGGTAAATGTATTCATGTATAGGCCATTGCCATTCATGAAGGGATACATACATCTATATAATTATATCAAAACATTTTTTTTTCAGAACTGACAATTGTGAACAGTGATATCCATAAATCACTTAGTAGTACTCGCCATAAGCAACGTCAGTCGAAATTGACCCGTCACCTTGTAATATTTCAGCGGGATGTACTCTGCTCTTCGGCCGCACAGAACTGGACAACATGAAATGAAACAATTGTACCTCGCTTTCTTTCTCTTTTAGACAAAGTGGACAGATTAATTCACTATTCACTCTCTGCTCTAAAACGATTACGATATAGCCAACTGCGATTTCAGAAATGCTCAGTCTAAATCTTGACTGTATGCATCTTAAATGCCTGCCTAAATTGACCAGTAAACACATTTTGACACCAGGAGCAGTACAAAAGGATCTGTAAACGTTAAGCCTATCACTATCAGTAATATGGAAATTTCATTCTTTCTATCTGCACAGAATCAACCTTTCCTGAAAACTTATCAGAAACTCGTTAATCCCTTCCACGCCTTGATTAAGCAATACAGTCATATCCAAACCCAAACATATACACTTTACAGCGAATATTTGAGACCCAGGTAATTCCAAACAGAAAAGCATTCAGTGGTCTTTATAAAGAAATTTACATTCGTTCCTTCTCGACCGTTGTAACCAAAAGCTGATGCACTTTATTGCTGAGTTTATGTAGCTAGGACACCTGCTTGTTTCTCCATTCACCAGGTTATTATGTATTTGCATTTCAACGCCTAAGATTCTTTTCACAGCAAACAAATGAAGTTTTTCGCAACTCCCCATAACTTTGCACCATAGTGTGCAATAGACTGAACCTGTGAGGCAAACATCTTTTCAAAAAAAAAAAAAAAAAAAAAAAGCAAGAGTGAGAGTTACACTTCAACTTAAATAACTTTTGCTAAATGCACAATAAAGCATTTTTTGTTGTTGCTCTGCTTGTAATTTCACGACATGCAGCAACAAAATTCAGCTTTGTTGGAAAATAAACTCTTAAGTAGTTGTATGCCTTCATAGTAGCAACCACAATCTCGTGAAATGGTTTTCTTTCTCTAACAGCTAAATAATCCCCTTTTCCTGAACACCACTTTGTAACTTTTTATCAAAATTAACCTTCAACTGCACAGCGGCGGCTGCACGCTGAAGACTGTTTATCTTGTGTTTGTACGCCTGTGACAGTTTGAGAAAGTAAAGCCACATCATGAAGACTGTTTATCTTGTGTTTATAAACCTGTCACAGTTTCAGAAAGTAAGGCCACATCATGAAGACTGTTTATCTTGTGTTTGTACGCCTGTGACAGTTTGAGAAAGTAAAGCCACATCATGAAGACTGTTTATCTTGTGTTTATAAACCTGTCACAGTTTCAGAAAGTAAAGCCACATCATGAAGACTGTTTATCTTGTGTTTATAAACCTGTCACAGTTTGAGAAAGTAAAGCCACATCATGAAGACTGTTTATCTTGTGTTTATAAACCTGTCACAGTTTGAGAAAGTAAAGCCACATCATGAAGACTGTTTATCTTGTGTTTATAAACCTGTGACAGTTTGAGAAAGTAAAGCCACATCATGAAGACTGTTTATCTTGTGTTTATAAACCTGTGACAGTTTGAGAAAGTAAAGCCACATCATGAAGACTGTTTATCTTGTGTTTATAAACCTGTGACAGTTTGAGAACGTAAAGCCACATCATGAAGACTGTTTATCTTGTGTTTATAAACCTGTGACAGTTTCAGAAAGTAAAGCCACATCATGAAGACTATTTATCTTGTGTTTATAAACCTGTCACAGTTTGAGAAAGTAAAGCCACATCATGAAGACGGTTTATTTTGTGTTTATAAACCTGTCACAGTTTCAGAAAGTAAAGCCACATCATGAAGACTGTTTATCTTGTGTTTATAAACCTGTCACAGTTTCAGAAAGTAAAGCCACATCATGAAGACTGCTTATCTTGTGTTTATAAACCTGTGACAGTTTCAGAAAGTAAAGCCACATCATGAAGACTGTTTATCTTGTGTTTATAAACCTGTGACAGTTTCAGAAAGTAAAGCCACATCATGAAGACTGTTCATCTTGTGTTTATAAACCTGTCACAGTTTGAGAAAGTAAAGCCACATCATGAAGACTGTTTATCTGTGTTTATAAACCTGTCACAGTTTGAGAAAGTATAGCCACATCATGAAGACTGTTTTTCTTGTGTTTATAAACCTGTGACAGTTTGAGAAAGTAAAGCCACATCATGAAGACTGTTTATCTTATGTTTATAAACCTGTGACAGTTTCAGAAAGGAAATCCACATCATGAAGACTGTTTATCTTGTGTTTATAAACCTGTCACAGTTTGAG
>JAFLJL010016191.1:46718-49392 GCA_018398815.1 Conus ventricosus
TGACTTTGGTCAGTCGCCAGGACGAGGATATCTGGGGCGATATGAACTCATTGTGTTATGATTATTCAAAATGTCTTGTGATTACCGTATGTGAGAACTAGATGAATTGATTTTAACAAAGGACATTTACAGAAAGTTAGTCCTAAGACACGTTCCTTATGTTCAGTATATTTGGTGATCTTTGTTGTTGTTGCTGCTGCAGTTGTTTTGTCAATGCATTTACAAAGGTTGCAACTGTCACGCGGTCAGTGACCGTTTTGAAAATCACGGTAAACAGAAAACGCCAAACAGTCAAAACGCTGAGTGTGATTCTAGTCCAACCTTTGTGTATGAGATTTTTGGCCATGGGGGGTTTGTCTTTCTTTCTTTCTTTCTTTCTTTCTTTCTTTCTTTCTTTCTTTTTCTTTCTTTTTCCTTATTTATATATTTTTTTCTTTTTTCTCTTTTCTCTTTTTTCTTTTTTGCCGGCGTTGGAAAGAAGAAGTTAACAAGCATGAAGACATCATAAAATCCCAAAGTGCAGTTTGAATGGTTCTATTCTGTTCTGTCTGTTTAGTGTTCACCCCTGAATATGGACTGCCTTCTGCCTCCCTTCCGGAGACTTTTTGCGCTCCTCTAAATCGTCGCCGCACTCAACGCTAAGAACGGTATGGCCGTTTGATCCATAGTTCTCCCCCCTCTTTAATACGGGGCATAAACAGGGGGGTCGGTACTACAGGGCGACGAGGAGGGGGGGGGGGGGGCACTAAGGATGTGCGTGAGCAGACTCAGAGATGGTCGGCAGCAGTTCTGTAAGCACGGCATCTGAAAGCTCATTGTTCGAAGTCTGTTGACCTTCTGGGTAAAAAGCCCGAAGTCTGTTGACCTTCTGGGTAAGAGCGCGAACTCTGTTGACCTTCTGGGTAAAAGTCCGAAGTCTGTTGACCTTCTGGGTAAAAGCCCGAAGTCTGTGACCTTCTGGGTAAGAGCGCGAACTCTGTTGACCTTCTGGGTAAAAGTCCGAAGTCTGTTGACCTTCTGGGTAAAAGCCCGAAGTCTGTTGACCTTCTGGGTAAGAGCGCGAACTCTGTTGACCTTCTGGGTAAAAGTCCGAAGTCTGTTGACCTTCTGGGTAAAAGTCCGAAGTCTGTTGACCTTCTGGGTAAAAGTCCGAAGTCTGTTGACCTTCTGTGTCAAAGCCCGAAGTCTGTTGACCTTCTGGGTAAAAGTCCGAAGTCTGTTGACCTTCTGGGTAAAAGTCCAAAGTCTGTTGACCTTCTGGGTCAAAGCCCGAAGTCTGTTGACCTTCTGGGTAAAAGCCCGAAGTCTGTTGACCTTCTAGGTCAAAGCCCGAAGTCTGTTGACCTTCTAGGTCAAAGCCCGAAGTCTGTTGACCTTTTGGGTCAAACTCCGAAGTCTGTTGACCTTTTGGGTCAAAGCCCGAAGTCTGTTGACCTTTTGGGTAAAAGCCCGAAGTCTATTGACTTTCTAGGTCAAAGCCCGAAGTCTGTTGACCTTCGGTCAAAATCCGAAGTCTGTTGACCTTCTGGGTCAAAGTCCGAAGTCTGTTGACCTTCTGGGTCAAAGCCCGAAGTCTGTTGACCTTTTGAGTCAAAGCCCGAAGTCTGTTGACCTTCTGGGTCAAAGCCCGAAGTCTGTTGACCTTCTGAGTCAAAGGCCGAAGTCTGTTGACCTTCTGAGTCGAAGCCCGAAGTCTGTTGACCTTCTGGGTCAAAGCCCGAAGTCTGTTGACCTTCTGGGTCCAAGGCGTTGTCCAAGGATTCTGCTCAGACAGCAGTCGCTGAACAATTAGTTCCGTCACTGATCCGATCCAGCGATTCTAAACTAACGTGGAGACTTTCTGGAGGCAACGAAGGAAGCAAGGAAGGAGGGAACGAGTGTTGTTGAGTTTGACGTCGTGCACGCAAGTGACTGTGGACAGTACTTATGCTTGGAATTCATTAGTTTGTTGTAATTTAGTCCCTTGCGGATTCATTCCAAGAACTGGCCCTCAGCACTTGTGTCTTAAGAGGTTATCTTTTATATTTTCTACTTTTCACAAGAAAATGTAGCTTGTTTTGCTCTTTCGTGATTTTCTTTTGCTTCTTAGGTGGCACCTTTGGTGGGTTTTTTAAAAACTCAACAAACATACTACGGTATTGCACACCAGCCTTTTCTGGGATAGCATTCTTCTTAAAACCGAAAAAGGCAGAGGAGTCAAATTACCACTTTCCGCGGTCACTGAGGAGAAACAACCAGGTTTCGAAATATCGGTGTCTGATCAGGAGTTATATGCTAGTGAGTTTTCTCCCTATTGGAGATTGTCTCCCCCTTGGAGACATATACGCTTGCTGAAGGCTCATTTGGAAAGCATTTACTTTATTTTTCCCCATTCACCAACTCCAGTTAGGCAGAATCATCTACCACTGCAGATATGAATACTTATCTCCCCCTATTTCTTCGATCTAAGACATAAGAGTAAGCTTTGTTTATAATTCAATATTTCTTGCAGTCATTGCAACACCAAGCTGCTCTGTAAGTTGCTGGAATGGTGCTCGGTACTTATGCTTGGAATTTATTAGTTTGTTATATATATATATATATATATATATATATATATATATGTGTGTGTGTGTGTGTGTGTGTGTAACATATTCATATCTTCCGTGTGTGTGTGTGCATTCGCGCGAGCGCC
>JAFLJL010016192.1:2500-27346 GCA_018398815.1 Conus ventricosus
GGCCCTCCATCCTATGAAATCCAAATTTATGTTGATAACAACTAGGCAAAAACGACAAAACATGAAAACTAGATCACCTCCATTGTATCTCTACGATCAGATTATAGAAGAAATTGATTCACATAAATTACTTGGTCTCACTATCGATAACAATCTATCTTGGTCTAATCACGTTTCTGCTTTATCTCGGAAGATCTCAAGTAAGATATTGCAATTAAACAGAATTAAGCATTTCCTTGACCAACATTCTCGGAAGTTATTTTTCCATGCCTATATACAATCTGATATTGACTATGCTTCAACTTGCTGGGACATGGCCAGTCACAATTGCTTGAAACCACTGGAGCGTTTGTATAGACGTTCACTAAAAATCGTACTCCTTAAATCATCTCTTCAAGTTGCAGACTATAAAGAACTTGAGATTCTCTCATTCAGTCAGAAATGTCGTTTCAATAAGGGTGTGTTCATGTACAAAATAATGAACAATCTCGCACCTTCTTATCTACGTACCAAATTCCTTGTAAACACCTTTCGTAATAAACATTTAATATCCATTCCCCGGCCCAGAATTGATCTATTCATGTCTTCCTTAGCATATTCGGGTGGTAAACTTTGGAATGCAATCCCTTGTGACATAAGAAATAAAAATAGCTTATCTACGTTTAAAACACATTATCATAAATATCTAATGTTAAGTTATAGCTAACCTTCTGTGGTATTTTTGGATCGTAATCTTGTATCCAATTTCCTCAAATGTTTTTTTTTTTTTTTTTTTTTTTTTTTTTTTTTTTTTTTTTTTTTTTACTCATCTCTGTCTTTATTCTGCTGCTGCTTGACTTCTCTGCCTATTTGTCTATCTGTCTGCCTGTCAGTCTTCTCTCTCTCTCTCTCTCTCTCTCTCTCTCTCTCTCTCTCTCTCTCTCTCTCTCTCTCTCTCTCTCTCTCTTTCTCTCCTCTCTTTCTCTCTTTCTCTCGCATATGGATGCTTGCACGATCTTGTCGTTTGCTTTTGTAGTATTAGTCTGTTACTTCTTACAGTTTGCAAGTTGACTGGTGTATTTACTTTTTCCTCTTTGTTGCCATATTGACTTGTGTGTTGTCCATGTGGGTTTTTTTTTTTTTTTTTTTCCCCAGGGCTGGGTGGAAAAAAGCATGTGTAATTTGCTTATCTCATTACCCTGGTGAAATAAAATTTCGTTCGTTCGTTCGTTCGTTCTCTCTCTCTCTCTCTCTCTTTCGGTTACTAATAATCTATCTATCTGACTGCTTGTCTGTCTGTTCGTCTCTCTCCCTCCCTCCCTCCCTCTCTCTCTCTCTCTCTCTCTCTCTCTCTCTCTACACCCCCCTCTCTCTCTGTCTGTCTCTCTCTCTACTTCCCCTCTGTCTGTCTGTCTCTCTGTGTTACCAATAAACTGTCTGTCTGTCTGTCCCTCCCTCTCTCTCTCTCTTCATTTGTCTGTCTGTTTGTCTGCCTGACTGCCCGACTACCTGTGTCTCTGTCTGTCTGTCTGTCGCTCGGTCAGTCAGTCGGTCTGTCTGTCTCTCTGTCTCTGTCTATCTCTGTCTGTCTGTCTGTCTGTCTGTCTGTCTCTCTCTCTCTCTCTCTCTCTCTCTCTCTCTCTCTCTCTCTCTCTCTCTGCATTTGTCAGCCTCTCTGTTTGTCTGCATGCCTGCATGCCTGTCTGTGTCTCTGTCTGTCTATCGGTCGGTCGGTCGGTCAATCTCTCTCTCTCTCTCTCTCTCTCTCTCTCTCTCTCTCTCTCTCTCTCTCTCTCTCTCTCTTCTCTCACTTCTGAACGTCTTGAAAGGTTTGAGCGAACGTTACTGTTATTACTGTTAACGGATGTAGTGGAAAGAAATAATCAGTTCTCCATGTCTCCACCCTTCGTTGAAGATTTCCTTTGAATCTCCACTGTTATATCGCGTTGCTGTGGGTTGTGTAATGCTGATGACTGCGTTCGGAAAGAATGAAAGGTGAACGTGCACAGCAACCAGCGAGTGAACTTCCCGGTGTATCGCCTTGTCCATAATCACGGTTCACATAATCACGATTTCCATCATCACGATTCCCAGAATCTCTTTACCCATAGCAACGTTTTGCATGAGCGATTTAGTTCCAGTTTCCACAATCAGATGACCCATAATGATAACATGCACACTTTTCACTTTACTTATTTCCAGCAGTATAATAACCATCTTAAAATAACACGTGAACAAGTGTTTGGATCACATCGAATGTGGACCGCGCAGATGCAAGCGGGACATTCTTGAGTTCCACAAGATATTTCATATCCTTCTCATACCACTCTTTTATGCTGGTGATCATTTCCAAATTTATATATGTGTATGCACACACACACACACACACACACACACACACACACACACACACACACGCGCGCGCGCGCGCGCGCGCACTGACTCTCTGTGTGTGTGTGTGTGTGTGTGTGTGTGTGTGTGTGTGTGTGTGTGTGTGTTTGTGTGTGAAGTGATCGAAAAACTTGGTCGTAATGCTTCCATGTCCGTAGAGAGGGCAATTGAAACACCCAAAGCCAGCTCAGAAATATCACTCTTTCAGACAGGCCTGCGACTGGACAAAAGGGAGTAAGAAAAGGAACTCTCTTTTACTGAGTGTGTTGTGAGGGTATCAAAAAGGAACTCTCTTTTACTGAGCGAGTTGTGAGGGTATCAAAAAGGAACTCTCTTTACTGAGTGAGTTGTTGGGGTATGAAAAGGAACTCTCTTTTACTGAGTGTGTTGTGAGGGTATCAAAAAGGAACTCTCTTTTACTGAGCGAGTTGTGAGGGTATCAAAAAGGAACTCTCTTTTACTGAGTGTGTTGTGATGGTATCAAAAAGGAACTCTCTTTTACTGAGTGTGTTGTGGGGGTATCAAAAGGAACTCTCTTTTACTGAGTGTTGTGAGGGTATCAAAAGGGAACTCTCTTTTACTGAGTGTGTTGTGAGGGTATCAAAAAGGAACTCTCTTTTACTGAGTGTGTTGTGAGGGTATCAAAAAGAAACTCACTCTCTTTTACTGTGTTGTGAGGGTATGAAAGGGAACTCTTTTACTGTGTGTGTTCTGAGGGTATCAAAAAGGAACTCTCTTTTACTGTGTTGTGAGGGTATGAAAAGGAACTCTCTTTTACCAAGTGCGGTGTGAGGGTATCAAAAGGAACTCTTTTACTGAGTGTGTTGTGAGGGTACGAAAAGGAATTCTCTTTACTGAGTGTGTTGTGAGGGTATCAAAAAGGAACTCTCTTTTACTGAGTAGTTGTGAGGGTACGAAAAGGAACTCTCTTTACTGAGTGTGTTGTGAGGGTATCAAAAAGGAACTCTAGTTTACTGAGTGTGTTGTGAGGGTATCAAAAAAGAACTCTCTTTTACTGAGTGTGTTGTGAGGGTATGAAAAAGGAACTCTCTTTTACTGAGCGAGTTGTGAGGGTACGAAAAGGAACTCTGTATGTTTCCAAGTTCCTCCGATGTGATGGTCAGCAGGTCCAGCAGGTTGCAGTTGTTTCGCACTATGAAGAACTCGTCAGTCTGGAGACTGGATCCTGTTTACCTAGCTCTTCTTCGTCTTCTCCTGTTGGCGACCAACATCATTATATTGATGATTCTGTCGTATACTTAGGGGTTTGCGAAGGTTTGCGCTGTGTTCGTCAGACATAGTTTGGATTTCAGCTTGAGGAGGGAGGATGCAGGAGGGGATGGGGTTGGGGGTGTAGGAGGAGGCGGTGGGGATGGGGAGGGGGAGGAATGTTGTCGTTGGTGTTATTGGTGAGAGGCGAGTCTGAACCTGAAGCGGTCCAGGGTCTCCGCCGTCACCACGTCCTCTGGTAGTTTGTTCCACTCTGGGATGGTTCTCGGAAGAAGGACATTTGTCGGTAGTCTGTCCTGCATTGCTGATTAGAAGCGCCTGCACAAACAGAAAGGAAACTCCCCGAAATGGGACAGACCCTTCCAACTGCAAGACATGTGTCTTCGAAAAGCAAAGACGAGTTGTAGTTTTTTTTAAATATTTTTTTTTTATTAAACTGATAGACCAACATTTGTCGAAAAATCTAAAAGTGGAAATGTAAGAGACACAGGCTTGTGAAGGCTAACGACTAAGGACAACATTATGTCCGATGTATCTAGCTAGCTAGCTGTCTGTCTGTCTGTCTTCTCCCCCCCCCCTCTCTCTCTCTCTCTCTCTCTCTCTCTCTCTCTCTCTCTCTCTCTCTCCCTAGATAGATAGATAGACAGACAGACAGACAGACAGACATGTGTGTCAGTCTGTATATGTCAGTCTGCCTGTCTGTTCGTCTCTCTCTCTCTCTCTCTCTCTCTCTCTCTCTCTCTCTCTCCTCTCTCTCTCTCTCTCTCTCTCTCTCTGTGTCGGGGGGCTCTTTCTACGCACTTGACAGAGTAAGTCGTGGCTGCACACTGTCTCAAGTTACACGCCAGTTTCACCTGACAGTGTATACCCCCGTTACTGTAAACTGGCCAGTGTAAACTTCAGATGCCATGCCAGCTGAACCCCTTGCGTTCAGAGCAAGATGTGGCAGCTTTGTTGCCGCTTTCGTCTCCTTCATGTTTGGTCGGGCTAGGAGGAAGACTGAACAACGATGTCCGACATTGACGCCGAGAAGCCGTACGGACGGTGTAGTGGTTGGACTGACCCTCACGGTGATTTTCTTCAGTATACTCCTGATGCGATGTGGTGATGTAGAACCGAACCCAGGCCCTCCGAAGCAGACCTCTGGCAAGCAGACCCGTCTCACGAGTGCCAGTGGATCCAGTGGAGCGAGTCTGGATGCAGGGTCTTCTACTGACCATGGAGACAGACGGCAAAGTGTGAGTGGACAGCAACCAACGATGACTGATTTGATGACGATGTTGACTTCTCTGAGAGACAGTTTCAATGAAATGAAACAAGACATGCGGTAATTAAGGACACGTTCTCTGCCTTAAAAGAAGAAGTTGAGACTCTTAGAGAAGACGTCAGTGACCTCAGGCAAGTAAACAGTGGACTGACCGAATCCAACAGAGAGTTGAAAGAAAGGATAAATTGTTTGGAAATGAAAATTGATGATTTGGAAGGTCGGTCCAAACGTAATAACATCATTGTTCATGGCATCGTAAGGCTCAGAAATGAGACAGCAGAAAACTGTGAAGGTTTGTTAAAGGATATGATCACGGACACATTAGAACTTACAGATGATTTTTCTTTCGACAGGGTCCATCGTATAAGTTCAAAGGAGAATTCACCCATTATAGCCAGATGTACTTTTTACAAAGACAAGGTAAAGTTATTGAAGGCAAAACGGAAATTAAAAGGAACGAACATATTCATTGGTGAAGACTTTTCACAACGGGTTAGGGAAATCAGAAGGAAACTTTCCCCTCATCTGAAGGAAGCCAGGAAGCAACAGAAAAGAGCCACAATGATTTACGACCATCTGCTCATTGATGGCAAGAGGTTTATTTTGGGTGATAATGACAACATACTTGAATCGCCATAGGGACACGGCCGGTGTCGTATATAATACTGTCGCCGTGGAATTGTATCGCAGTGATAGCAGAGAACAGGGAAAGGCCGACTCTAAGCCACTTTCACCCTCCACCGAGTTTTTGGGCGAAAGTGGCCTAAAAGCCGCCTTTTTCCTGTGGCGGAAGAGAGAGAGAGAGAGAGAATCACCGGCAGACAGACAGACAGACAGAGAAGAGAGACAGAGAGAGAGACAGACAGACAGACAGAGAGGCGCACACACACACACACATACACACATACACACACACACACACACACGTACGCACGCACGCGCGCGCACACACACATACACCACACACACACACTCAAATAAACAAATGCACTCGCAAACACACACACACACACACACGCGCGCGCGCACACACACGTATGCACGTCTAGATAGCACACAGCGCAGGCCGGGCGGCTCGTTTTGCAACTGTGCGTCTTCCTATGTTGTGGCCAAAAAATCAATAAACCATGCCTCGCGAGCTTACTGCGTTTCGTCTCTTACCTGGCCAAGTGCGCCGCGGGCAACTTGCCCATTATTGCGTCAGCAAATGTTCGCGAATATCTTAGACTGCTACGTGGCACTCCACGTCAACACTACTACGCCGGCAAGAGCCGGCCATTTAGCCATGGGTTCTAATGGAGACGGACGTGCTTTGTTTACAGAGAGCAACTTTTTGTATGAGAACAATGCAATCATTATATTGATGATTCTGTCGTAACTAGGGTTTGCGAAGTTTGCGCTGTGTTCGTCATACATAGTTTGGATTTCAGCTTGAGGAGGGAGTAAGCAGGAGGGGATGGGGTTGGGGTTTTAGAGGAGGCGTGGGGATGGGGAGGGGGGGGTAGGATTTTGTCGTTTTTATGGTGTATTGTGAGCAGGCGAAGTCTGAACCGAAGCGGGGGGGGGGGCCCAGGGTCTCCGCCGTCCCACGTCCACTTATTTTGTTATCCACTCTGGATGTTCTCGGGAAGAAGGACATTTTCGTAGTCTGTCCTGCATTGCCTGATTAAAGCGACTCACAAACAGAAAGGAAACTCCCCGAAATGGGACTGACCCTTCAACTGCAAGACATGTGTCTTCGAAAGCAAAGACGAGTGTAGTTTTTTTTTAATATTTTTTTTTTATTAAACTGATAGACCACCATTTGTCGAAAATCTAAAATGGAAATGTAAGAGACACAGTCTTGTGAAGCAAACTACTAAGGACAACATTATGTCACGATGTAATCTAAGCTACTAGCTGTCTGTCTGTCTGTCTTCCTCTCCCCCCCCCCTCTCATCTCTCTCTCTCACTCACTCTCACTCTCTCTCACACTCTCTCTCCCTATGATAGATAGATAGACAAGAGCAGACAGACAGACAGACATGTGTGTCAGTCTGTAATGTCAGTCTGCCCTGTCGTTCGTCTTCTCTCTCTCTCTCTCTCAGCTCAACTCTCTCCTTCTCGTCATCATCTCCTCATCTCTCTCCTCTCACTCTCTTGTCGGGGGCTCTTTCTACCAAACTTGGGAACAATAGTCGTGGCTGCACACTGTCTCAAGTTACACGCCATTCACCTGACAGTGTATCCCCCGATACTGTAAACTGGGCCATTGTAAACTTCGATGCCATGCCAGCTGAACCCCTTTCGTTCAGAGCAAGATGTGGCAGCTTGTTGCGCTTTCGTCTCCTTCATGTTTGGTCGGCTAGGAGGAAGACTGAACAAACCATGGTCCACATTGAACGCCGAGAAGCGTACGGACGTGTAGAGGTTGGACTAGAACCCTCACGGAGATTTTCTTCAGTATACTCCTGATTGCGATTGTGGTGATGTACAACCGAACCCAGGCCCTCCGAAGCATACCTCTGGCAAGCCAGACCCGTCTCACGAGAGCCAGTGGATTTCCAGTGGAGCGAGTCTGGATGCAGGGTCTTCAACTGAACCATGGGATAACAGACGGTCAAAGTGTGAGAGGACAGCAACCAACGATGACAGATTTGATGACGATGTTGACTCTCTAGAGACAGTTTCAATGAAATGAAACAAGACATGCGGTAAATAAGGACACGTTCTCTGCCTTAAAAGAAGAAGTTTTGAGACCTTAGAGAAAGACGTCAGTGAAACCGCAGGCAAGTAAACAGTGGACTGACCGAATCCAACATAGAGTTGAAAAGAAAATAAATTGTATGAGGAAATGAAAATTGGATGAATTGGAAGGTACGGTCCAAACGTAATAACTCATTGTTCATGGCATCGATAAGGCTCAGATATGAACAGCAAAACTGTGAAGGTTTGTTAAAGGATATGATCATGCGGAGCACATTAGAACTTTACAGATGAATTTTTCTTTCGACAGGGTCCATCGTATAAGTTCAAAGGAGAATTCATACCCATTATAGCGCAGATTTACTTTTACAAAGACAAGGTAAAGTTATTGAAAGGCAAAACGGAAAATAAAAGGAACGAACATATTCATTGGTGAAACTCTTCACAACGGATAGGGAAATCAGAAGAAACTTTCCCCCTCATCTGAAGGAAGCCAGGAGCAACAGAAAAGAGCCACAATGATCTACACCATCTGCTCAAAGAAGTCAAGAGGTTTATGTGTTGATAAAGACAACATACTTGAATCGCCAAAGGGACACGGCCGTGTCGTAAATAATACTGTCGCCCGTGGAATTGATCGCAGTGATAGCAGAGAACAGGAAAGGCCGACTCTAAGCCACTAACACCCTCCACCGCGAGTTTTTTGGGCGAAGTGGCCTAAAAGCCCGCCTTTTCCTGTGGCGGAAGAGAGAGAGAGAGAGAGAAATCACCGTCAGACTAGACAGACAGACAGAGAAAGAGAGAGACAAGAGAGAGAGACAGACAGACAGACAGAGAGGCGCACACACACACACACATACCCACATACACACAACACACACACACCCTCCCACAGTACGCACGCACGCGCGCGCACACACACATACACCAAACACACACATCACTCAAATAAACAAAAGCACTCGCAAACACACACACACACACACCACGCGCGCGAGCGCACAAACACACGTAATTCACGTCTAGATAGCACACGAGCGCAGTAGCCTAGTCGGCTCGTATTGCAACTGTGCGCTTTCCTATGTTGAGGCCAAAAAATCAATAAACCATCCCTCGCGAGCTTACCTGGCGGGAGGCTCTTACCTTGCAGTGCGCCGCGGGCAACTTGCCCATTATGCGTCAGCAAATGTTCGCGAATATTCTTAGACTGCTACGTGGCACTTCCACGTTCAACTCTACTACTACGCCGGCTAGAGCCGGCCATTTTAGCCATGTCCTTCTAATGGAGACGGACGTGCTTGTTTACAGAGGAGCAACTTTTTGTATGGAGGAACATAAGCAATACTAACAAGCTATGATGGAGTATAAAAACAAAAAGAAAAATAAGGTGAGCGCTGTTTTATACTATGTAAGCTAAAAGAGCAGTATTGCGTTTTTAGAAGGTGGGGGGGGTGAAAGAAAAACGAAACTACCATTTGATGAACTACACAGCTACCTTGAAAGGCTTGTTTGAGTTCCACAAAGAGATACTTAAAAAAGATTGGGCAATATTAATACTGAAAAGAAAGTTGATGCATTTGATAATCATTCGACTGTGACGAAAATGAATCCCATTTTTTACAAAGTGGTGCTCTTTTACTAAAACTTGGCGAAAGAAAAACTATCCTCATGCTCAGATTATGGGACACTCTGCCTTGAAAAGGCCAACAATGTTTCAAAGATCAAACCAACTGAGACATGGCGTTCATCTTTAACGAACTCACATGAATATTGATGACTCATATGCAAGAAACTGATGCAGCATTCAAAAAACATTTTATTATTTGCGCAAAATTTCATAACCTTAACATCCGGCAACAATGATTTTGTTTCAAAACGAATTCTGATTGCAAGTACACGCAGCAAAATGATGAGTTCGAAAACTTCTGGCAAAATTAGACCAATTTTCTCTTTAGTACAACTATAACAGAACTGGTGGGGTAGTGGGTGGCTCACTATATCTTAACAAAAAGCTCCAAGAGTTCACGACAGTGTACTAACTGGCGATTAAGAGCCGCCAAAAAAGCTCTGCCAAAGCAGTATTTTTTTTTAAAAAACCCCACTACCACTGGCCCATGCCGTCCCAAGCCCGGATAAAAAAAGAGGAGGGTGTGGAAAAAACTTTATTTGTGCAAGAAGGAAAGTATAATGAAACTCTTTGGTTGTGGGAGGCACCTGCGGAGAAGTTAGCCTTGCGACTGGCTTACTATAAATTAGCCGTTTCATGCGGTGAACGCCTTAATTTCGTGCAAGAGGACTGCAGTAAAATAAGCCTGCTGACAGCACAAGATAAAAAACCGTTCATGCGGTGAACGCCTATATATAGTAGCAAAGAGGGCTACGTTAAAATCCGCCTTGCTATAAATAGCCGTTCATGCTGTGAAACGCCTTCTTTTAGCAGCAAGATGGCTGCGGTAAAAATCCGCTTGCAATAAATAACCGTACAAGCGGGTGAACGCCAATTATAGTATCAAGAGTCAACGGTACTGCCTGTACTTGCTATGTGCGGACACAAAGGGAGGTAACTCCTGCGCACCCCCACCCCCACCGCAACTCACGTCTCCCCCCCCCCCACGCCCCAACGCACGCACACTTAAAGTCATCCTCAAGGTCATTCACAAGTCATCCCAAGTCATTCACAAGTCCTTCCACAAGGTCCATTCACAGTCAATCCTTAAGTCCATTCACAGTTCTTCATACTTAAGGTCAACCTTCAAGTCATTCACAAGTCATCCCACAAGTTATCACAAGTCATCCTCAAGTCATATACAAGTTCTTACTTAAGTCATCCTTTACGTCCACCCCAAGTCATCCTCAAGTTCTTACCCAAGTTAACCAAAGAAATCTTAAATAAGTCATCCTCTAAGTACAACCCAAGGTTTTATTTAAGTTATCTTATAATTATTCAAAAAAAAGACGAACTATGTTGTTTATCTTAAAAAGTAATGTCCTAATATAGTAACACACACACGCCTCAAAAAACCGCGTCATTGTTGATTATGACTTGCTCAGGTTCTCAGCATAGATCTTAATGAAGGTCTTACATCCTAAGCAACCGCATTGATTCTGTCTAAAAATTGGAAAATGTCCTTTATATAGACTCCATGGTCTTTATTTATTTGACTTTATACATTTTATAATACGCCATGATCTATTTTTATAAAAAATTAAAATATGTTTGTCATTATAAATGGATCAATGATCTTTTGTTGTATGACGTTTTGGCGTGCAGTTGTCTTTATCTGTATTTAACGTTTCAGATATTTTTGATTTCTTTTGGTTTCTGTTGCCATCTTTATATATTTTATAACAGAAATAACCGCCCCCCAACAGCAGCACTGGCGCAAAAATGGCACCAGATTTTAAGTTCCATATCAATGAGACTTTGGTGCCCTTGTAACACATGGAGTTTTATTAGCTGCATTGCAATCAACTTGTTCAGGCGTCTGGCGGTGTTATGTTTTCATGTGAATTAATTCTGTAACATTAATTTTTTGTCTGTTCCACTCTGCTAATTTTTTTCCTGCTATCAACACACGCCCAGGATTTTTAATGGTCCTTCCACCAGATTCAGCGTTTTCTGCTGATTTTCTGGCTTGTGTTACTTTCTCCACCTGATGCAGTGTTTTCTGGTTCTGCTGATTTTCCACTCGTTCATTTTTAAGGGAAAACAAAATCAATATGATTAAAAAGTAATTATTCCCATGATTACTGGCGACAATAATGTTCCAAATCTGTAATACATATCACACCCTAGAGACTCTAATGAACTTTGTTAAAAAACTGGATCCTGCGTTAAAACATCATAAAATCCTGTTCAGAATCAAGGGGCGCAATCTACTAACTAGTTTTAGTGTAAAAACTAAGAACCGTTTCCCCACACTTTTCACCACATCTAGACCCTAGCTGCGCCTTCATACCTGTTATATACTTTAAAATGTCCTTGTGCGACATCTTTTAATCTGTTTCAATGCTGATATTCAGTTCCGAGGAACTGTTTGTTTTTCCCACATGCTGCTAAAGAAATAACAGCCTCTCCT
The DNA here is from genome assembly GCA_018398815.1 of Conus ventricosus. Classification (NCBI taxonomy): domain Eukaryota; kingdom Metazoa; phylum Mollusca; class Gastropoda; order Neogastropoda; family Conidae; genus Conus; species Conus ventricosus. Next base: position 14,132 of record JAFLJL010016192.1, read on the forward strand.
GTTTTGGGCATAATAGCTTGGTCATCAACTTTGGTCATCCAAAGATCAGTAAGGTTAGGCTGACTGTAGCTTAGTAGATCATCACTGTTCATGTTTATAATAATTATAATAAATTTAATTTTTATAAAAATTGAGCCCGAAAAAACTGTTACCAACCTTGGTATAGCCATTTCTGCTGTTATTTGGGGACTAAGTGAAGGATACTCAATGCTTGGTAAAAGCCTGTTAAGAAATAAACCAGCATATCTTGGCAAACTAACTTTAGGATTCAGCAAAGCTGATTGCTATCATTTGCAGCTTACGTATTGACCACGAAAGATTTTCTAGTCAAGCAAGGAATAATTCCAGACCAATAAAATATGAAGAAAAAAAAAATACATTTAAAAAAATGGCTTCCCTCGCAATAATGAAAAGGGCGCGGCTGTGTGAATGCGCTTTGCTTTACGAAGTAATTTCGCATTTTAGTAAACTTGGGGAATGACGGCGAGAAGAAAAAGACATAACAAAGCTATGGAGGAACAAGCAGCTGCACAAGACGCCTATGAAAAGCAGAGACTTGACAGTTATATTTTTATTAATGACACACGAAAAGACAGGGCATTGCAGCTAACACATTTAAAAATGTTGATCAAGCAATAAAACAATATTATCTAGTTACAGGCAAACCAATCGAGACATGCCATCCCACCACAATACAGTGACATTTATCACCATCAAAAAACAAAGAATCAATAAATCGCTTAATGCCTTGGGTATGAACTGTTGTGAATTGATGCCCATATATAGGCTGAAGTAAAAAATGAACAAAATTTATTAATTCGCCAAAAGATATTGGAAGGGAATCGCGGCAATTAAAAAGCTAAGCCAAGCAGTTCTGGAGTCAGTGAAACAAACAGCAAAAGAATGGATTTATCTAACAAGCTATTTGGCAAATTTATTTACCTGCGCGCCAAACGAATACAGAGACCCGCACTTGTCAATACAACTCCAAACGACACCCTCAATAATGGATCTCTATATTTACCCCTGATAGATTTAACGAAAAAGATTTAAGTCATGCACTCACAGTCATTGACATGGCTTCAATATACAAAGGAAGCATAACCAGATAAAACACAAAAAGAGTGCTTTCTGCTGTTGCTGTTGCCATACAGTCTGAAATACCCAGCGAGGCCCCTTAACTTTTCCTCGCATGATTCAAGTCGATGATGAAAAGAATTTAAAGGCCAAGTGATCAATTATGTTAAAACATAGAGTTACCTAAAAAGAGGGCGATTCCAGAGTTCCAGATCCACAGTGCTTTAGTTGAAAACTTTAACAAACCGTAGCCGAAAGACTTTTCTCCTTACCAGTATCACAGAAGCTGATTGACAATCTCGCACACGAATGGGTTAGAAGAATGCCCTCATTTTGCGCGCAATGAATAATTAAGAATTTAAAGGCCTAAAACCATTACAAGCAATCAAAAGAAAAACAGATAAATGTTCTGAAAGGATAGTCATCATCCAGCAAACTATTACCATTTGGGATGAAAGTAAGGTACCTTTATTTACCGGGAAGCAGAAGGGACACATCGCAACAGGGCAACAGAACCAGTTTGGAGTGTTGACCCATAAGAAATAACAAGAATTGTAAAAGATTAATCCGCCGAGTAATATTTTACGAGAAACTGACACAACAAAACAATAACCAGCTCCTCAAAGATCGTTTTTAGTGAAATGATTAACAGGCCATAAATTCCGCCAGACACAGTTTCCGCTTTAATTAATTTACTGATCTCCACAGTGCCCATAGCATATGAAAACTCTGGATTATCAAACCACGTTTGTGTTGTTCCCTAACTAAATGACTTCTTGTTAACAACTGTTCGTGTTGATCTCATGTAGATTTAGATCGTATTTTTACGTAGTCATGATGAAAAGTCTTATTGCCAAACAATTCTTCTTTTGTAGTTGACATGTTAAATGTTTACTGCACAACGCTGGCGAGAATATTCCCTTTGCTTTCTTAATGATTTTCTCCTGCACGAAATACTGAACATTTTTTACCTTAACCCCACATACTCCCTAGATCACCTATCCAGATAAATCAATCCTTCATCTTTCCTAAAACCATCTTATTAACGCATGAAATGCAAAGGCGGATCATTAGTAATCCGACGTTCAACATCCTCACGCGGTCCTTAAGCTACATCTAATTCCGAGTCTTAATAAATATCTTCAGTTAGGAATATTCAAAACCAAAACAATCTGTACTGTGTAAAGTACTCTGGCCTCAGATACGAGGGCTTATAGTAGTCTAACGAAACTCTAACATCAAAGCTTTGATAAATCAAAAACAGAAAACCCCAATAAATAACAGTTATAGTCTAATTTGACTTTCTTTTTTTTCATCATTATGCCAAAAAGCTTATCATGGAAATCTTCTGAATTCCTGATAAATTTGTTTTTGAAGTCAGCTAACTTGCTTCATTCTCTCTGTGACCAATCTGACATCTTACGCTTGTGCGGATTCTCCATAGTCCTTTCCGACGCGCACAGTGGATGTTACGATCACATGAAAAAGGTCTATTTCTGAAGCATCTGTGGATTTAGTTCTAAGATCATGTTCTTCAAGATGTATGGTTTCATGAACTGTTCTTGATCAAAAGCAATTATACGATGAACAGCAGTTAACATAACCATGTCTTAAATAAAAATGTAGACTCGGGTAATGACAGACATAAATTTTTATTTGCCTCGAATATTAGGCACAAGTTAAGGCGGCTCTCTTGGATCCATCTTTATACTTTTCTGCTGCTAAAGGTATCATATGTAGGTCATGGAGTTCATGATGATATCTAAGTCAACTTCTAGAATGAAACACTGCAGCTGAGCCAGGCTAAACTGTTCAAAACCACTTAATGCCCTTTTGAAAATTATTCGATCGCCGCCTGTGTACAATTTTAAAGTTGCGTAATGAAAAGTGATTGCGCCATTGCCCCTCCAAACAGATTGTTTGCATCTAAATCATTAGATAGTTATACCTTTTACTGGAACAATAGTCGACCAAGTATTTGTTGTTGCTTTACTGTAATGATGCCACGCCATACTAAATTCCTCCACGCAATCCGTTTTCAATCATCTGAATAATTGGTATGTCAGACAATAAATCAATCTTGTACTCCAGTAAACTTTATAAACATCCCAACTCATCCCGGCGCAGAAAGTAAAGCGCAGGATCCAGGCTAAAATGTTTCATGCAGGACTTTGTAATTTTCAAAAGACGTCCGCCAACAAACAAACATCAGCCATCAAGTATGAATCATGATAGTCTCCCATCTTTTTACACTCTAACTTTCCTGCCACCAACTTGATCATGGTGGTAATCGGAGTCGCCTGATGTCCTATCCCTCTAAGACTTAGAAAAGAAACGCGCCTTTAGGTGGAAGTTGTATCTTCATCAAAACCATTCCCAACTGTTCATGTACTCATAGGGGTAAACGGCCTTTCTAACAAGAGTTTGGGTCAAAATATTCTCCGTTATTGGCATAGACTTCAAGGACATTGCCAGTGACTCAAATGAACCCCATTCATGTGCTGCATAGAGTCGTAGAAAGACAAGTTAATTAAAGTGAAAACACATGTACTTTTCTGATGACTGTGCAAAGCTGACACCCTGAAGGCATCGTCCTACTGCTTTCATTATAAGGTGGAGTCGTAACCTCGCAAGTTGGAGAAAGAAGATGGGCGCAGCTTCCATGTCATTGGATCAAACTTTAGTTGAAGATTGCTTTGTTATGCGCCGCACCTCTGAACTATCCGCTAATGTGATCATGGTCTCTTCTTAGGATTCTCTGCGTCTGATGAGAGGCCAAAACCACAAATCCAACAATGCGTGGGCTGAGTCATACTGTTGTTGGTCTTCAGGCGCCATAAGAATTCAGATAAGTTTAGATTATTAGAACATCATTATCGCACTTTTCTGCACGTTCTAAGAAGATTATGCAGCATTAGGAGGCCCTCTAAAAAATTCTGGCTCTGAATTAACGCCATCCCGAGCTGACAACGATGAAAGCAATGGAACAAATTTGAAGAATACTCAATAAAGACTGTTTTTCGAAGTTTTTGTTGCGCTGGCCCATCATAAGGACCAATGAGTGATTCGAAAGTCTGCTTAAAACAACATAAGGAGAATTTTGCATCCTTCCATTTCTTAAAACTACATTAGATCCAGAGGGGGCGATATAGTCTGTATACGGTCTAAGACCTTTTACAATGTTTACTTATGTACGCTCGCTGCTTGAGCGTTGGAATTCTTGATAAACATTTTCTACAGAATTCTTAGTTTATGTTCCATGCTTCGAAGTATGCGCAAATATTCTCACATTGTGGCGTATCAAGTTAATGGGGCAATCCAGCTGGCGAAAACATTAGGAGTAAGTCCACATGACTTTTGGCGTTTCGCCTATTTATATGGACTGTTCTTGGACATTCTTTAATTTGGCACCAAATTTAGTTATCCCTACATCCCATGTGTATAACAATTAACAGTTATTGGTTTGTTTTGGTTCTTCAACTGATCAATTTGGTCTACACTAACAGGAAAGGATATTCCATTGAAGTAAGACTTTGGCGTAAATGCCGATAGTTAGTCACTCTATCTGCGTGTTCCGCGGACGATGATGCAGCCTGCAAGAACGCACCAACATGAAACATTTGTAGTCTGAATTTTTTATGTTTAAAACGCTCTCTTTAAAACCAACTCTCGGGTAGCGGATATGTAAGCCTTGCCTACAAACGATGCATACTTAGCCTGTTTTATATCTAATCACTAAGAATATCGCCCTCTGACCAACCAGAGCCTCTCATTGGTGCTTCATCAGCGCAGCGTCAAAACTGTGCAAGCAGTTCGTCAGCGCCAACCGGGTGTAGTCATTAAGGAAAGAATAGTCTGCTGTTTAATTTGAGACCTCAGACTTCTAGATTTTTCTTCATATATTGTTACAAAGTCTATAAAACAGCTAACATTACTTTAACTGGGGGGTCTATTGTTAGATTGCCTTGAACTTGAGAAATAGCAATGAACAACACTTGCCTGTACGTTTGTTGGGTCAATGACTTCTAAATCAATAACATTCAGTGCTCTTGATAAACGCTCCTCTCTCGAGCAATTCCTTCAAAAAATACGTCTTGTCCCCTTCAAAAATCTTAGCAGATGACTGTCTTTCTTTCAAACCAACATATTTATTTAAATTAAAAAAAATACAAAGGCTTAATCAGAATCAATATCAACGGTCTTTTTGCGCATTGACACATAAACCTAAAGTATAAACCTTTTGGTGTTGTTAATGTGAGCTGTTTAGAACAGAGTTTAAAGACTCGTTTTACTTTATTTTAAGCATGTCCTTTTTTTATATCGCTCGGGGCCCTGGCTGTTGAGAAAACTTGCCCTCGCCTTTCTTTGAAAATCAACCTTTTGGGGGCTTTGTGGGGTTTTTAAAAAAGAGTCATCAAAATCCGGCCTGTAAACGTTTAAATTCATCATCCGTGATGTTTGAGTCAGCTAGCGCATTATTTATTGTCAGTTTAAAACAGCATAATTTTTAACCGTTATTAGTTGAACCCATAGCTGTGTGCTTTTGGAGTTTTAGTTTTTTTATTTTTGCTAGCAGCACTACAGCTAATGAACACAGACCGAGAGCTAAAGACAAACCTCCTAGGGTAAAGCTTGCGGTTCGACTGATGCCCTTGCTAAGAGGCCTACACTTGTTCCTGCTGAAATAGCACTTATAGTCGATGCTCCAGGTAATCAACATATGTAACATCAATAAAGGCAGCAGAATACCTTCGTTTGGTTTTGCTGTATTATGAAAGGTCTAGCTCTATGTACTTGCTGCCATTTGCGTAATGTTGGTTAATCTGAACGTATTTAAGTTAGGGTTTTCTACTATCTCTCTTTTGGCGCGCCCTGTAGCCATTTGGATAAACCTGAACAGACCATGCTTTTTAAAAAAAAAAAATAATTTAGTAAACAACACTTTCTAATCCTGTTATTTAGAATATTCAGCTGCGCATCATATAATAAAAACAAATGTACATAAAGCGGTTTATTATCGGCTTTCTTCATCTTTATCAATTTGAATGTATATATACGTCTCTCACATTTCACCCGCTTCCATGTAACTGATTAACCTCTGTTGACCTTAAGTTCAAGCATAAACCGTATTATGTTGTTAACTAATCATCAATCCTAACATTGTGAAGATGTAAATCTTTAGACACAACGGACCTGCTGTTATACTTCTATACCCCCTCCCACCCCCCCCAAACAATTTTCTTATTTCGTCAAAATGATTAGATAAGTCAAGCCCGCTATCCGTAGATTTGGTTAGGATACCACAATAGAACATTGCACACTTTCGCTACTATTGAATTGGATTAAAAAACTTCTCACTTGCTCTTTTGGAACGGGGTACTACATCTTCACACAGCAATAAAATACCTAAAAAGGCGCTCTTTGCTGCGACACTAAAACTAAAATTCCATATAGTGTCCTGCCCTGCTTCTGGGGATGTTTGTATGATTAAACACATCTTTCGTAATATATTGATAATTTTGACTGATATTTTGCTCAATCAGCCTTGCTAAATTAGGGATGCTAACACGACAAACTCTAAAAACAAGATGTCAGAAATCTGTACTAGCTCGGTGACTGTTGATCTGATAACACTTTTGTATTCATTAAAAGTTAGTTTATATGACAAACAGTCTTTAATGCTCCTTGAAAGTACGGTTCCATGCGTCTTTTAACAACTCAAAATCTAGGGGAATGGAAAAAGTCGCTTTCCAACCAAATTTACAGCAGCATACTTTTTAAACCGATCATTAGTATCTGCGGCGCCTATTCTATGTTTTAGAGCATCATCATTTTCGATTCCATGAAACGCAAGATCATAGCCCTTTCATTCCGTTAGCCAAAGATCAGAATATGTTAAAAATAAGTACCTGCATTCTGTAAAGAAAATATTTTCTTGCCCCTCAAGGTTTTATAGAAATTTTCTAACAATTGCCCGCCCCAAAATTCTGGACAACTGTCCAGTTTGAGTCTGTTGTTGAATCAATACTATTTTGAAAATAAGACTCTGCAGATCCATGCACAATCACATCAATCAGCACAAGGTCCGGAAATTTGACAAGTAAGAGAATTTGATCTGCATCAATAGTAAATGGATTATTTGGAACAGTAAAATTCCGTTATTTCCCTTCACGCCAAAGGGTTCTTTCAGTCCTTTATGCGGGTCAAGAATCGAGCCATATGAGAACAATTTTTTTATAAAACAAATAAAAAAATTAATATTTAAAGAAACATGGCAGGAGGGCATTCAAGATGAATATTATGATGTTTTTGATCCTGGAGACGACATGATTGAATTCCCCTTGGGAGCGGCATCGCTCGGCTCACATTCAAGCTGAATAAGCAGAAATCGGGAGTACATAACCAACAGACCGGTATAAATATCAGAAATAAAGGACAATCATTATACCAAATTTTAAGGCAAGAACCACCCGGTAAAATTTAAAGACACCTTAATGATTTTGAAGTAAAAGATGACCATTTAGTTTTGTGATGAGCGACCAAGGACACACTTGTTTCAGGCTTACACTAAAAAAGACCCATCAAATTTTTTAGCCGTGGGTACAATAGAAATATACTCATTGTGAAAGATCAAAAGTCGCCTTTCATTGTAGTGCAAAATTAAGGGCGGAGGCAGTTGCTAACCTTCAAAACACACTGCAAGAATTCCCACAGATAACCACTTGTCAAACATGGAACTTAAAGAATTAAATCCATCAGCATGTGAAGTAATAAAAGTAAAAGAAAAGCAGAATCCAGTTTTTCAGAAGAAACAGCGAATAAAGAACTATACACGCTCAACATCGACCTCACCTCTACCCATGGCGAGAACTTAACGGCCCTGATCGTACTTAAGAACCATCAAAGGCGAATTAACAAACAATTAGCAAAACTATGTGAAACTAGATGAGGCAATATAAAAAGAGAAAAAGAAAAACTCGTTGAGGCAGACTACATCCATCGTAGGGCCCGGAAATTAAATAAAGAATAACCCAAGACTAAAAAGATCTTGAACAAGAGAGATCAGCAAGACAAAAGTGCCTAACTACAAACCGGAGACCAAATACGAACTCAATTTGAATAGAATAATAGAAACTATCCCGGAAAATTTTAATATGAAGACACAACAACGCTAGCAGAACGAATACGAACGCCTGTTCGAGAGCAAGGTCACAAAGCAAGCTTTATAACAGCCTTATGTTTGCAATAGTACGCCCTTGTGATGCTAAAACAGAGCTGCGTTGGAGTCAAAGTCCAGTGCCTCCGCCACCATCGCCTCCACATGATAAACCATGGGTAAAAAAACAGCTTGAATCATCTTGCGATTTATTAAAAAAATTACCCAGTAAAGCTATAGACACTATAACCTACCAGGGTATATTAGGAGGGGGTTGATTGTTTAGCTGGCTTTTGTCTACTGCAGCAAAGTATTTGGCATAATGGCCGAGCACTTATGGACATTAGTTCTCATAATAGTTGGTTTAATTTTAGTAAATAAAGACCAAGAAATCCTAGTCCAGTTAATCCAAGAACAAGCGCAGTCTTTTCATATTCATGGTCATCGCGAACAGAGTCCCAGCGAGCTTTGCTGAGTCTTCAATGGGCCTTTGGGCTTTGGGCCGCGGGGATTGTATGACTTAATCTTGGGCGATCTATAATGTTTGTAATATTACTGGCCCAGAATTTATGTCGTTTTTTCCCAACCATCTGTTCATTGCCTGCAATAATAATTTGTCATTAATTATAGTTTAATTATTGTACCTATCTGTAGTCAGGGTCAGAAGGCAGCATGTAAAACCAGAGCCAACAGCAAGTCAACTTTCGATCTGCGTATTGTAAAACAAGATGGTACTTTGAATACATGAAGGAAAATCAACTGTAGAATTAATGGCGTCCTCTAAATTTTGCTAAAGTATTGTTTTTGGGCGTCATAAGCCAGATAGAGATCAGTTATGCTCGATCTTGCCTGTGCTTGCGACCCTAGCAACACCAAACGTAAGTTAGAATAGAGTCGTTTATTCGTTCTATTCCGCCCTAGTTTAGGCCCCTTAGAATGTCTAAGATAAAATGTTGTCCATGCTGTTTATGCTCATGCTGTAGGTACACAGGCTTAACAGGTGTGCCTGAAGAAAGATTTTAAAGGAAATGCCGTCAAAGTATACTTCTGTGACGTGCCCAATAATAAAGGTCGCCTAGACCATGAATATGATCCAACTTTTGTCTAAAGTCTGTCTTGATGTTAATATTAAATTCGTTACAGATCCTTTCAAAAGACCTTCATGTCTATTCTGTAGCAGAATGGATTAAACGATTTTTGTCATTCAGTAATGGTGCTTGCATCAGTCAAAATACGTCTGAAGGTGTAAAAAAATGAAATACTGTAACACTGACCACGCCAAAGAGATCATGGTGATTTAAATGATCGCAACGACACTCCACAAACCCAGATTGATGCGCTCAAAACCCAGCAAAGTTTAACTGGTTCTGATAAAACTGCATCGGATGACTAAACCCCCGCTACTTGGTGTGGTCGTTTTCAATAGGTGGGTTAAGAATAGCTCTTCAATGGAGTACTCACCCATTTTATGAAAGAGGCGTCTGGGTCCCACAGCAATGTCCAAGAGTAATCAGTTGCTATATATTTTTTAAGATTGTAGTGCGCCTAAAAAGCAAACATAATATTTTGCGGCCATATATTTTAATGCACTCATTTTTATTCTGTTTAAAAAAAATATTTGTAACAATAACAGACCCAAGACCGTCTCGATTTAGAAAACATGCTATTAAATAACAATTGCGGGGTCAAAACTGTCCGCTGGCCTCCATGAAATATTTACAAGTCTTATGGCTTTTAAAATAAAACATGAAGCCAAGGGGAATAATAAGATTACAAAATATGAAAGGAGAACAAACGACGTTAAACAGTTAACAATACCAGAAGGTTATTACGGTATAGCTCACTAAAAGAAGCAATGAGTAACTTAGACATTACTCCTTAAACTTAACAATTCAAATCTAAAAACAATATAACATCAAACTGAAGAAGCACAATAACATTTTGATAGAGAGCTAGCAAAAAAGCTAGCTATAACAACTAGCAAATCTACCCACTCATAGTTTAAGTGTTTCCGCCAGATGAAACTACGTTTGAGGGGGAAAGTTCGCGCTCAATCTGCATTCTACATTATTAGCTCTATGTTCATTTGACGAGCTAATCCACTGATGAAAACTCATATGAAGGAAGGCCCTCAACAGGTTTTAAGGCTCATTCCGTCAGGGAAAGCTGCATATATGCGATTATGAAATATACAAATTCCAAATTAACAGGTTCAAAAGATAGTTAGTGGTAGGTCGGATCATTTAATATAAAAATCAAAGACAAAGCGGGAAAGATGTGAAATGAGATAACCTGCAACATTGTTTTTGCGGAAATAACATTATACGCAACAAAAAAATAATGTCGCGAGGCCAGAAGAACCAGGAGTATAAACATTAGCCGCCTTAGGAGTATAACTATAGAATTAAAAGACATGCAGACGTTGCCGGACATTTGAACAAAAGGGTGAGATTGCCGCTTTGTATGGTTTTGAGTACACTACAGATGGAGATAATAAACGCAAATATGTTGCGACAACAAAAAGTAAATCCTAAACTAAAACAAATGCGCATCTAGAGGCAAATAATGTTTTGGCCAGTATGACTATCAAATAGTTCGAAAACCTGACCCCAATGCACTTAGAACCAAATTAATAATGTGGAAATAAAATTTTTGAATCATAGCCCATTTACATATATTATAGCCGTCAAAAACTTTTCAGAAAAGCAATCAACTCTTGCCCTATTACTAACATGTAAGGCCTTATGCCGGGTCAATATTCCGGACGACAATATTCGAAAGAAATTGAAATAACGCGCCGTATGGGAAAAACAGTACTATCCTCCACAGAAAAGAAACCTACATTTGTACAAAAAGCTTACTACAAAATTACAGTTCAATCAAACAGAAAATTAGGAGACACTATCACAATGAGATATGAAATTTCTGTCTATAAAGATGTGGAGAGGGATGGGTTGTGGTGCGTTAGTGATGACCTTAAAAAAGGAATTAATATAAGCTGCAAAACTTAGAACGTTAAAACGCCTTAACGTGTTTGTCCGTCGTTTCTTCACAATGGCGAGATATTAAAGATCATAACACAAGCAAACAAAATCAATGTTGACATAAATAGAAACAATCTTACAGAACTGAATTGAATATAATCATCCACATAAGGCCACGTAGGGTTTTATTAAATACATGAACAAGTTTATTTGACGGGAGAGTATGAAAAAAGATAAATAACTGGAATAGATTAAAATTGTTAAAAAACCATGGAGCATTAAACTTTAATAGACAAAAACTCCTCATTGCTCATTTGATTTGTGGGCAGACTGGTTGTGGAAAAACAATATTGACCTAGACCAATTACAAACAGTTTATCGCTATAATTTTAATCATATTGTGGTTTTCTGTCCAACACTTAAAATGGAACAAAGCATAATCATAATAGAAGGTTTATATGGACAGATGATAAAATATATTTAGTTGATCCCAGCAATAAACTGAGTGAATGTCTAGAACGCTTTTTTATATTGTTGAGGGAACGCAGACGCTATTATTATAGATGACTGTTCAGCAGAAAAAGACATAGTTAAAAAAAGAAATACTTTGTCAAAACTAGCTTTCAGCGGAAGACATGCTAGGATAAGTGTGTGGATTTTATGCCAAAAATATAACTCAGTTTTAAAAGACTTTAGAGAACAGTTAAAGACTGTAGTGTTATTTCACATGAAAGACAGAGACTCATTTGAAGAATGTTTGCGCGAAAATGATGTTATTGAAAATGATCAGGAAAAACACAGGATTAAGCAAAAACTGAAATCTGAAAAGTTTAAGTAAATTAGTATTGAAAACGGATAACCCTGCACAGTATGTTTGTTTGTAGATAATCGTTATTTTTTGGTTATTGAAGTCTTACTTGTCAGAGAAAAGGAAAAGGCGGCTTTTAGGCACTTTTGCCCGAAAACTGGTTGAGGGTGAAAGTGGCTTAGAGTCGGCCTTTTCCTGTTCTCTATAGCATTTCACGTGAAATATTGTTGCAGCGACAATATTTGCTGGAAAAAATTGTCGCGCGACAACTTTTCACGAAAAATGTCCCATAGAATATTGTAGCTGTCCATAAAATACTGTCGCTCGAAATTTTGCGACAGTTTTTTGCGACAGGACACTGTGAAATATTGTAGTCAGTGAATACTGTCGCTTGCGACACATTTTCACGTGAAATCTTACTGCTAGAGTTAACATTTCCTGTGAAATATGGTCGCAGCGTAATTTTGCGACAGCTTTTTGCGACAGGACACTGTGAAATATTGTAGTCAGTGAATACTGTCGCTTGCGACACATTTTCACGTAAAATCTTACTGCTAGAGTTAACATTTCCTGTGAAATATGGTCGCAGCGATAATTTTTCATGAACCAGCTGCAGTATTTCCCGGGAAATACTGTCGCTGCGACACGATTTTATGAGCGACAGTATTATATACGACACCGGCCCCACATTAGTTCTGAACACAGTGTAGTGTGCCACCCCAACAAGCTAGGTAAATATTCGAGGCAGAAAGTGTAAGGTTAACACCGGTTGTGGGGACGGAGTTAGCTGAACGCGGTTCAGCACGTGAAAGTGTGGTCGGGAAGGCTGACACTGAGTGTTCGCCTTCCCGTATGTCAGGCAGGTCGTCACCTGACTGCGCTGCCGTTGTCAGTACAAGCGTACCCTTGAATAACGTGTTTGTATGTAAACATTGTAGTAAAAGCATGTGTTTGTGCAGTGGGGTCCCAAGTGCGCGCAGTCAGGTTAATGGCTTTCGAACATGTCTGTCAATCGCAGAAAATATTCATTCATGCATTGGAACGTTAGCGGTTTATTTTCTAAGATTTCCGACCATCATTTTATCAACTATGTGTCGTCTTTTGATTTTGTTTGCTTAGTGGAAACTTTTCTTGAAGACTTTCAGTCTACTGTTTTTCCTGAACACACTGTCTTCATTAAACTGCCCTTA